>PVJH01013177.1:0-45243 GCA_004026705.1 Nesogale talazaci
ACACACACACACACACACACACACACACACACACAGCACAATCCATCCCTCTTGAGTTTCTCTTGGCTCAGAGTAGCCTCAAAGAGGCTGGTTATTACTGACCCTTGACCCCGGGGACTGAGAAACACCCCAGCAGAGGTGCTAGGGACCAAGTCCAGCTCCTTTAAGTTCAAAGACATTGTCCAGTCCTCACTGCAGCCAGAGACAACCACTTCCTGGTCAAGGCACTGAAGCCCCTTGGAAGTAAGTGCCCCAAGCCTACAGCCTGCTCCATCACACTTCTCAGCGCGACACTGCCCACGGAGAGTCCTACTAGTTGTCACTAGCTCCCAGGAAGGCAGCATGAGACACAACCCACTCAGCAGAAGCTACTGAAGTCCTCTGCCCATTGGCCAGCTTTCTCGTGAGGGCTCATGCTCCTGAAGAGAACCTGGTGGCAGGCAGAAAGCACCCATATGAAGTTTCAGAAGGGGGGCTCACAGTGAGGCTGCCCCCTTTCTCCAGCCCAGCGACAAGGCAGGGCAGCAGCAAGGTAGGGTCATCACATGGAGGCTCTCTGCAGGCAGCCAATCCACATTTGCAGCGGGGCTCCCTTCTGGGACTGTGCTCTACATGCTTGTTCTTTACTGCGGTGTCGCCCACTTGGGGGTCCCTAGAGGAGGGGTGCTGGAAGGCTCCAGGGAGTTGCAGGGCAGATAAACACACTTTATCCTGTTCAAAAGATTGCCCTAATTGCCAAGGGCAAGCAAGGTAATTTTTTTTCTGGGAAGGGGGAAATGGGTCAAATAAGCTTAGGAACCAATGTTTTACTGGGTCACCAACGTCCCTCCATTCCGACATTACTTACCACAGACAGATGCAGGATCAAAGGGACTCTGGTTCCCACTGATTTTTTTTTACTATAGCCTGAGTGATGTCCACACCCCCACCACAACCACAATGCAGCAAGGACTGACAACCACAGTGCAGAAGCAGCCCAGACAGCCCCCCAGGAAAACCAGGCAGACTGCAAAGGACCCATCCTTAGAAAGTCAACAGAGGGAGACAGTCCATCGCAAGTGGCATTGTCAGCAGCCTCACTCTCAGTCCTAGCCTCTTGAGGAAGGGTCATCTGCCCCAACCTAATACATTGCCCCTCCTGCAACCCAGAGCCTGACAGAGAGCAGAAACCGCAGAAAAGAGAAGCAAGCTCTCTGGATCAATCTCCCCACTGAAATGGCAAACCCAAGAGAAAAGTTCCTTCTTAGTGATTTAAAAAGACCCAAAAAAGGAGTAGTAGTGGTAGGTGGCCAGTTCAAACTGGACAGGGTAACAATAAACCCAAGGAAATAGGATGAAGATTCTCAAAACCCTACGGTTGATTACGCTTCTCCAAGGACAGTGAGCAGGAGTGCAGATCACGACAAGCAGAAATGGAAAAGGAGGCGTCACGACAGATCCCACAGGCACACAAGGCAAAAGCAGGTGAAAAATCCGAAGCTCCTCAAACCCCAAGTTACTGAAGAAAATGAAATTGCGAGGCCCGGATACCTAACTGTAGAGTAGCACCACAGTTGGAATGAATTTCAACTTTGAAAATACTCCACAGGGGGCTGGGCCCTGGTGGCGTAAGTGGCTGAGTGCGGGACTGCCGCCCGCAGACTTGGCACTTCAAATTCAGTGGCGGCTCTCAGGAGCAGCGCTGGGTAGCGCCCACGACCACCAGAGAGCAGTGATGCCCCCCCCCCCAAAATAAAATAAATATATATTAAAAAAAAAAATACTCCACAGAACAGAAGGTTCTAGGCTAATAGGTTCCTGGCCCGAGTGGGAGGGCCATCCCTTGAACCTAAAAAGTTGTTTGTGAGGGGGCTGAGCCCTGGTGGTATGGCAGTGGGGCTGGACCTCCTACTCCTACCACCGGAGAGCAGTGATGCCCAAAGAAAAAAGAAAAAGTTTGTGGGGGGGAAAAAATCCCAGGGCTGAGCCCCGGTGGCGAAGTGGTTGTGCGCGGGACTGCGGCTCACTGGGATGGAGGTTCGATTCCAGCTCCACGGAGCAAAGGCTGGGTCTCCTACTCTTTTTTTTTTTGGGGGGGGGGGAGCATCACTGCCCTCTGGTGGGAGTAGGAGACCCAGTCTTGCTCCTGGAAAGCTACTGCTGGATTTGAACTGCCAACCCAGTGGGCTGCAGTCCCACACACAACCAGTATGCCACCGGGGCTCAGCCCCCCACAAACTTTTTCAAAGCCTCTTCATACATGCTTTTTTAAGTATCATGGCCAGAGACTTTTTAAGACCTAAAGAAGGAGGGAAGAGAGGAGAACAAAGACAGAAGGCCAACAAGAACCAAGGGCTCAACACCAAAGACTAGGGACCCAGAGAGTCCTGAGGCCGAGTCTGGGGTGACAGACAGCAGGGTCAAGAACAGCCTGTCCTCAGGAGGCCTGCATAGTCAAGAGAGCAGCGCTGTCCTGCACTGAAGAAGGACGACATTCTGATGCTGACTTCTGAGCCGCGCCCGGTGGCTGTACCCGGGAGTTCTAGGCGGTCACTGCGATGGCGGTTTGTGTCCAGGATGAAGGAAGTTTGGTGGAGGGGGCCTCAGGTCCTGCTCCTTCCTTCTTTCTTGAGAGTGAGGTTCCCCCTTTCAGGCTCAAGATGGTTCACCTTAAACCTAGCTAGATGGCAAAACTGATGGCAAAACTGACCACGCCCACATTAGGGTTCCATGCCCCTTTATTTGCATGGTCCCACCCCACAAGGGAAGGAGCTCTAGTGACACCACGGATTACACGTTTAAACGGTTAGCCACAACACCGTGGTTCGAAGTCAGCAGCCACTCCAGAGGGGAGAGATGAGGTGTCTATCCCTGTAAAGACTTCAAGCTCAGAAGTCCAAAGGGCCAGCTCTACTCTCTCCCCCGGGTCAGTGTGAGTCAAGCAGGATGGCCCTGTGGTCTCTAAGACACTGTCTCAGAAGCAGAAAGCCTCCTCTCTCCACGGAGTGGCTAGTCATTTTGAACTGCTAACCTTGCATTCCACCCAGGGCTCCTCATCCCATCACAGAAAGCTGACAAGTTCAAAGTGGTGGTGACGATGGCTACAGTGAGGCCTTTGAATTACACACACATGACCTTTATGGGAAGAAAAAAATCAGATATCTGACAACAAGTCAAAGGCAAACTAGAAGGGGCTTCAAATAGTTCATGGGAAAATGGAATGAAAAAGTAATCAAATTTTCCATGACCTTTTATTGCAGCCCTCTGCACTGTAGTGATTTTTTTTTTTATATTTAGTGCAGCTTCTCCTGTCAGTCTTTGTCATTTTCATCAAACAACTTTTCCTGATGGGCCTGGCTAAGAGAAGATGGGAGTGCATTCAGGGAGTCCTGGACAAACTTCAGCTGTTGGGGGCAAGTCCTACTTGTCTCTGGCTGCCCTGTACATTTGCCGGCATTCTATGAAACAACTGAACTGATGCCTATGCATGCAGGAAACACGGTCTTTATCACAACCACCTGCATTTCAGGCACCTACAGCTTTGACATCACTGAAAACACCCCCAAGACAAAATAAAGCACACCATTTGAGAAAAGAACTTGCCACTCTTTCTCAGAGCGAATCAGCCCCTGGCCTGTGGGCTCCAGCAAAGACACCAAGTGAATCTATCTTTCCCAAACACCAGGGAGGCCCCCAACTGTGGGCAGATATGCATCTCAGAAAACAGACTTCTCAAGTCCAATGTCACCTTTGTTTGGCTCTGCAAATACAACCTGATCTCCAGGGAAACGACTTGCGTCTGACGAGGACAGAGGTCCTTGGTCCCTTTGGTTCTTGGGCTGTGAGCTGGTGGGCAGTGGTGTAAAGCCTGACAGGTGAGCAGGGTCCCAGGATACCCAGTGGTTTTCAACTAAACCTGCTGCCCCTCTGGTTTGTGCTGCTGCACCTGGGGGTGGCTGAGGAGAGGCCCTTCTAAGCCCAATCAGGAAGCAATTGTCTACAGGTCACTCCTGAGCCCTGTGACCGACTATGGCAAATTCTGGAATGGGCAGTGCCCAGCTCACACCATGGTAACCTCTATCCTTCACTGAAGTGTGGCAGCTGCCTCCATGCCACCACCTTAGCAGATGAGGTCAATAACAGCTAAGAGTGGCAGGCCCTTGAGCAGTGCTGGGAAATACGGGCTAAGGCCCCGATAATCACCAATATCAGCTGACATCAGATGCTTCACGGAGCAAGTCCAGCCATCGCATTCTTTTCTCACTGCCATTGAGTGGATGCCAACTCATGGAGGGCCTACAGGACAAGGCAGACCTGTTTCTGTGCGTTCCTGAGACTCCCCGTTTCCAGGAATAGCAAGCTCCAGCTTTCTCCCATGGAGCAGCTGTGAGTCCCAACTACCGGCGTCGTTAGCAGTCCGATGCGCAACTGCTACGCGCACCGGGGCTCCTGCACTCCAGGGCTGAGTTTATGAAGTATACCCAGTGTGCCCCAAATGACGGTAAAATACCCCCAGGGCTCTTGCCAGAAACAAAGGTTCCCCACACCTGCTCTAAAACACAGGCCCCCACACTTATTTGATCTACCACACTCTGTCGGGGAAAAAAATTACTTAGCACTCCCACTACAGTCAATGATTCAGGGTAATATCTACGCATCTGCTTTTGCAGCCCCCTGGGTTGTTCCCGCATCTCCAGGGAGTGAAACCGCCCATTTTGGGTAACACTGCTAGAGAGTGGCCACTGAGCCTCCCAGCCTGCACTCATGTGTGCAGCCCTGCCCCACAAGAGGAGCGACAAGGAGCTCCCCAGGCTCTGTCATCGCAGGATGCACACAGGACCCAGCACATCCTCTAGGAGCCCTAACTGGTCTTGGGAGAAGGGACACAAGCAGCCAGCTCAAACCTGTCCTTCCTGGAGTCACAACACAACCAGGGCATCAGGTGCAGTGCAGGTACCTGCATCACCCAGGGCCACACTAACCAGCAGCTGCTCTTCAACTTGAGGGACTACCAGTGCTGAGTCTGTGGGCCCTGCCCCCCACATGGGTTCCACCTCACCTGGCACGCAGAGGCCCTCACTTAATCCTCACAATTCCCTGTAGCTCTACGAAGGGTCATGTGCAGGCCACCAACTGGAGACTGAGGCCAAATGAGGCATCAAGGAGAAGCGAGGGCCGGAAACCAAGGAGCCTCCCTGAATGGGACCCACTGTCCAAGGAGCGCGGCGACAGCATCCAGCTTCCTAAGGCGTCGGCAGCGCCACTCACCACGACAGAGTCACTGTGCGTCAGGTCGACCACCACGGGCTCCAAGGACTCACAGGTGAGGTCCACAATTTCATCTCCAGCTTCAAAAGAGAGCATTGAACAAGCATGAGGGGAACAAACCAAACCACCATGTACCTTGATTATTAAAATAAAGGTCAGGAGAGCAGATTCTTAGAAGTGATTGCCAAGCTCCCAATAAAATGAATCACTTAAAAAAAATGGAGGGGGTTGGGGAAGAGGAGCTTATACCAAAGGGCTCAAGTGGAAAATATTTGGGAATGAATATGACAACATATGTCCAAATATGCTTGATACAAATGATGAGCTGTAAGAGCTCCCAATAAAATCTCTGGAAAAAAAAGAAGTGATTGCCAGTTGTCAGTGTGCAGCAGACACCCCACAGACGAGGGAGTTGGGACAGGGCTGGGACTCCTGTACAGGAAATCAGCGAGCACAAACCCCACAGATGATGGACGAGAGCAGTCATCTAGGGGGGGAAGGGCGTGAGGCATTTGGGGGCAATGTGGGAAGGGGGCACGGAGTGCATCTTCATGGTGACAGTATGTCTTGGATGACAACATTTTAGGTGGGGGTAGAGGGGGGTACAACCTGACCCTGAGTTTATATTCAGGGTGGCACAGCCTGAAACAGGCACTCAGTGCCTGCTACATGTAAACATGTGAGCACAGGCCAACACAGAAAACATTAAAGAAGTAGTGCACTTTGACACAAACACAAATTAGCTCTGAGTGGAAGTGAATGGGGCTAAAACTGGCTGTTTGCAGGATCTTCCCGGGCTCTACCACAGCTCATTCCCATGCCTACTCTGCCCTACCACAACCAGCTCTCTTGCCCCCACAGGTGGTATCCCAACAAGCCTGCCTCCCTGCTCAGTGTTCTATCTGCATGAAAAACACAGGCTGAAAGCTGAGCACTTCCCAAGTCAAGTGATTCCAAATAGTAGAAAAAGTGGACCCAGGACAGCTCCCACTACTCAGTTTTCAGGTTTCCAGAAGGCTAAAATGCTTTCCCCCACGGAACGGCCATCTCCAGCCCTGAGGAGTCTTAGATCATACAGGAGCCAGAGAGCAGTCCTCTCCCAGGCTGAGTAGAAAAAAGGCTTGGCAATGCATGCCTGGCGGGGGAGGGGTGTGTGTGTGAAGCTGAGACTCAGCAGGTGTTCCACAGACCCCGCAGAGCGCACCCAGCCACCCCAGTCAGTGCTAGGGACTGCTCTAAGGGTCTCATAGCATTAACTTGTTGTGGCCGAACAACTCTGCGTAGCAGGCCCCACAGCGGGTCCCCGAGGGGCAGTCAACAGGGCCGGTGCGCACCCCACCAGCCGCCCTCTCCAGAGACCAGGCAAGCTTACCACTCTCCACCAGCTCTATGGGCTCCGCTTCCACAGCCATCTCCGGTGTGGAGCGTGCGTCTCGAGTCCGCTTTTGGGCCTGTCTGGAATGTGCCACTCCGCCACGACGCTTCCTCTGGGGAAGGAAGTGAGGGAGAACAGAACAGTCACCCGAACTCTGAAGACTGCTGTGACCAATCAGTGCCACAGGCCCCCAGGAAGTCCGCCTGGGGTTGGGGTCTTTCTAAGATATTGAATTCAAGAACACGCTCACAGAGAAAGAAGAAAAAACAAAAATAAAACAAACACCCCAATAATATGGAAAAGACAAATCCCAGAAGGTCAAAATCTCACGACATCCAATTGTTGACAAGTCAAAAGCGTACAAGCAAAGCCTCCTACAGAGACCCCTTATCCAAGGCAGGAAGGTGGGAGTGCTACTCAGAGACTGGGCCCCATCGGACTGGAGCAGGTGAATCGGGCTTGGGGAATGCACTGGGGCAGGCAGGAGAGATCTGCTGTCCATCTGAGAGTGAGGGAGACTATGAGGACAGACTGAAGCTGCAGACAAGGAAAGCAGGAGTTTATGCTCTGCCCACTCTGGAATACTTGCTGAAACTCCCCCCTGTGGTAGTTACATAATCTGGTGCAATTTGAGGATTAAGCGTGTAGGGGTGGAGCCTAAACTGTCAATCAGGATATAGCCAATGAGACCTCTGTGTGGGCATGGCCTCCTGAGGATTCTGGAAATTTCTGTATTCTTCTTTGTAGGTGTGAGACACTCTCTCAGCTCACTCCCGTGGCAACGCTCTACTGACAAGGCTCACTCCCTGGGAGACAGTGCAGCTGACAAGACACATGGAACTATGCTAGTGGCCTGAGCTGGAGGAGCCTCGTGGAGACCGCCAACGCTGAGATGCTTCCACTGCCACTATATCCACAAGATTTCCCACCCACTGGCCTGTGATCTCCCTGAATTCAGTGTCACTGCTTATGTTTTGAGTCTGAAGAGGACTTTATAAATTGTTAAGGGACAGATGGGCTAATATTGTACTTATAGACAATCTGGACTGGGCTGGGTGGGACCTTTTCTCAATATTCATCTGCTCTTATATATATAGCTCTTTCTTTTTTTTTTGGGGGGGGGGGACATCACTGCCCTCTGGTGGGAGTGGGAGGCCCAGCCTTGCTCCTGGAGAGCTGCTGCTAGATTTGAACCGCCAACCCAGGGGGCTGCAATCCCGCACTCAACCACTACACCACCAGTGCTCAGCCCCATTGCTCTTTCTTACACACGTAATTGTCTATGAATTTGTTTCTCTGGTCTACCCAGACTAACACTCTCTCCATCTGGGGTCATTTTTATTTTATTAAAACCATTTCTTTTTATTATGATGTAGGTGTTGGTGAGGTTTACATTTCAAACCTCCGTCTGTCTACAATCAACAATTAAAACCATTCATCAACTGCCCCGTCCCATCCCCCCACTGTGATTTCTCTTCCGTCTCCTAAGGATCTCTAACCTCCCTTTCACTGGTGATTGTCAACCTTCTAGCCAGTTGCTTCATCCTCCTCTCCCATGGGAGTCTCCAAAGTCTGTTCCCTTTGATATGCAAATCGTCTTGATTTTTACCCTTAGGGCAGTGGTCTCATACAATATTCATCCTTTGGTGACTGCTAACTTTACTCAGTATAATGTTCTCCAGGTCCATCCATGTCATAAAGTGTTTCATGGCAGCACCGTTTTTTTTAGCAATGGATAGTATTCTGCTGATGGGCATTGGGGCTGTTTCTATCTTCTTGCTACTGTAACAGTGCTGTGTGAACACAGAAGTGCGTTGCGTCTGTGGTCTTTAGGGTCAATACCCAGCAGCGTGGGATTGCTAGATCGTATAAAATTTGTTCTCGGGCTGAGCCCCGGTGGCGTAGTGGTTGTGCGCGGGACTGCGGCCCACTGGGACGGAGGTTCAATTCCAGCAGTGGGGCTGGGCCTCCTACTCCCACCACCGGAGAGCAGTGATGCCCAAAAACAAAAACAAAACAAAAAAACAAAACAAAATAAAATTTGTTCTCAGTTACTTGAAGCAGGGCCTTATAACTTTTCACAGGCTGTACATATCATCTTAAATTTTCTTAGCCTCTTTCCTTTACAGCCAGCAGAACCCACAGAAGTCCTCAGCTCGGCTTTGACAACCTGATCATTGCACCATCACGTTAACTGACCTCTTCCCTGGGGGCAGCGAAGACCACACCTGTCTTAGGGAGGGTGGATCTAGTTGAACAGAGGCCTTTGGCTCCCCAGCAGTGCAGTGGGCTTAGAGCACTGTGGGGGCAGGGCTGGCCAGGAAGAGGGAGCAAAGAAGGGCACACAAGGGTGGGCTGTGACCTAGCTTAGTGTTTATCCACCCCCACCCCCCCGAAGCGCCTTCCATGCCGCCCCCACCCCCTGCGGCCCCCACCGTCTTGGAAGCAGCTGCTCTAGCCTAGGGGTACCTAGGATTATCCAGAAAACAAAAAACAGCTGGGTTGTCAACAGCTGCTCTGCCTGCCAGCAGTCACAGCAGCACACTGTTGGCAACCGCGGAGAATGGGTGACTTGAAAGCATGTCTGAGGGCTCCTGTTAACGGGCCATGCTGTCAGCAAGTTGCTCTGCCTTGAAAAGCCAAGCCCCAAAGCTGAGGAAAACTCACGGTGCTCATTCTGCTGCCTGCTCCACCTGCAGGAGACCCACAAGCAGGCAAAGTGGCACGGACGCTCCTCACACCTGCTGCTCACTCATTCTCCAAGGGCCAGGCGGTTCCCACTACCTTCAACTCCTAGAAAAAGAGAGACAGAGAAGTCGATCAAAGCTGGACTCCAAGACAGGTGATTTCCCACCACGCATGTCAGGAATACTCCGTGTCCTTTACTTGAAGACCTACAGCAGCGGTTCTCAACCTGTGGGTTGCAACCCCTTTGGGGGTTGAATGACCCTTTCACGAAGGTTGCCCAGTAGCAAAATTACAGTTATGAAGTAGCAACGAAAATAACGTTATGGCTGGGGTCACCAGAGCCTGAGGAAGGTCGAGAGTCATTGCTCTACAGGGACATTGTGAAACAAGTGGTCTTCTGTCATCGGGTGCCAGCTTGCAGTCCTAACCATCATACTACTGCTAACATTTTTCTAGCTGGCAAATCCCAGCCAGGAATCATCAGAGCAGACACAGTGAAGGGAAGTTCCTGCACACATCACTCCAGCCCTCCTCAGAGCAGGAATTGGAGACTCCTCCAATTGGAGACTCCGCCGCGTGGCCCCGGAGGAAGTGCCCATCACTGGGCAACACGCATCCTTGGGGCTTTGCCATGCAGAGTCTGGGAGCTTCAGTAGGCGACTGTCCCACGACCTCTCTCTGGAGGACACGTAGTATACAACATGCCAACTCCCGATGACAATCAGGGGCTGCCACACACGGGTCCCACAGGACTCAGATCAGTTAGATGACCCAAGAGAAGCAAGACACTATTGAATGGGGGGTGGGGGGTGTAGAGGGGGTATATTCCCTTCCCGTTCTCCCGCCATTCCCTAACTTGTCGTGCATTCGTCCCAAAAATTGGGACTTTTTAAAAATGCCTGAAGACATGGGGAAAAATTATTTAGAATCAAAAGCAGGACGTCTGGTCACTTTACTCAAGAGGCACCATTCCAGGACTACCAGATCCCTCAGCCCCACAGTACACCCTATGGTTTCAGTCTCTAGGAGGTCCTGCCTGGATTTGCACCCAGGATGTTTCTTCTAGTGGCTGGAACTGAGAAAAATCCCATTAAAATATCACTTAAGAAGGGTCTATGAGTAAATTCAACACAAGTGGACTTCCAAAAGTATGTGGGAAAATACTGTGACCTTTTAAAAAAAGACTATTATTGTTCAAAGCTTTTTACTGTGGTTTGGCTGGTTGTTTACAGATAGAACTGGTTTTCGGCTGAGCCCCGGGGGCGTAGTGGTTGTGCACGGGGCTGCGGCCCACTGGGACGGAGGTTCAATTCCAGCAGTGGGGCTGGGCCTCCTACTCCCACCACCGGAGAGCAGTGATGCCAAAACAAAACAAAACAAAAAACTGGTTTTCTATTTGGCAACTGACCCCCACACATGAAATAGACAAGCTCAAGTCCCTGAACACTTTTCCTGCCCTCTTAACAAACATCACAATGGATTGCAAGTTTGTAAGTGCCCTTGAAGCAATTCTTGTTTAAACTACCCCCCTCCCCTTATCAAGAGAGGCAGTAAGTCTTTCTCTCAGGCACAGGAGGGTCCACTTCCCTCCCCCACGAGGAGGACAGGTGAGAGACAAAAATCCAGAAATGGGAACACAAACCAACTGAAACTACCTGAATATACTTTGCTTTACTCCTGTCAACACCACTTACTGATGTATGCATTTCAACTTGTCTTTTCTTCTGCTTTCTGTATTTTACCCTCCCTGAATAGTAAAAGAAAATCGGTCAGGGAAAAGGGGGCTGCAGTCTGGGGAGAGATTCCCTTTGAACATTTGTGGTGCAGCCCAGGTGAGCCTGATAGTAAAAAATAAGACTTCAGTAATGCTAACTGGACATTGTAGTGGTCTTCTTTTATCCCAGTGGTTCTCAACTGTCCTAATGTGGCAACCTTTTAAATACAGTTCCTCGTGTTGCGGTGACCCCACGACCATAAAATTGACTTTTTCTTTTTTTTTCTTTTGTTTTTTCTTTTAGGCATCACTGCCCTCAGGTGGTGGGAGTAGGAGGCCCAGCCTCTGCTCCGTGGAGCTGGAATCGAACCTCCATCCCAGTGGGCCGCAGTCCCGCGCACAACCACTACGCCACCGGGGCTCAGCCAAAATTGATTTTTTATTTATTTATTTTTTTTAGGCATCACTGCCCTGGTGGTGGGAGTAGGAGGCCCAGCCTTTGCTCCTGGGAGCCGGAATCGAACCTCCATCCCAGTGGGCCGCAGAAAATTGATTTTTTCATGAAGTTATTTCCATTGCTACTTTTTTGTTTGCTTTGTTTTTGTTGCAAAACTGTAATATTGCTACTTTTATGAACCAGGAGACCCCTGTGAAAGGGTCTTTTGACCCCAAAAGGGGTTGTGACCCACAGATTGAGAACCACTGTTTTATCTGAACACCCAACAACAGAGGGGGTTGCTTCCTGCTGCTTCCTGACTTCTTGGCTCCTTTCCGCCTGGCTTCCCATCACCCATGTGCCCCCTTGCTTTCTGAGCTATATCCCCAAAGAAAACACTGCCTTTTGATCCCACGAGTCATTATTCTATACAGTATGGATTGCCCAGGTTTATCGTTCACTCACCTTACACACTTCTCTGCTTTTTTTCTCTTCCAATTACAGTCATAGTCCCTGATGTACTGTAAATTTGAGCATCTAGGCCTGTGGTTATTGTCCCAGTATGGAAGAAGTTCTCTGCTACAAGATTACAGTGGGCTGCTCCTCCACCTTACTAGAGGTGGGAACTAAGCCCCACCCCTTTTTTCCTTGCAGATACAATAACAGTCTGGAAGGCAAAAACCTCTGTCAAAGCCATTCCTGTGTTTACAGGGGGAATCTCAGACATAGAGAGAGATGCCCCCAAACAGAGGTTCTCAGCAAGTGGGTTGTGACGCCTTTGGGAGATGTACAACCCTTTCACAGGGATTGCCTGATCATAACAGTAGCAAAATTACAGTTATGAAGTAACAACGAAAATAATTTTATGGTGGGGGGGGGAGGGTGTCACCACAACATGAGGAAATGTATCAAAGGGTCATGGCACTAGCAAAGTTGAGAACCACTCCCAAAACCATGTCTGAGGAGAGCCACTAGTGAAACCCTGGCCGTCTGCCCGAAGCAAGGCATCAGGCAAGGAGACCGAGTCAGAGCGATGGGCAGGGCCACAACTGCCAGCCTGGCTGAGAGGCCGAGGCCTGTGCCCCTGAGTCTTTTCTAATCCTGGCTTGGAATGCCTATTACCTTCCCTGACAAGTCCTCCTCGTAAGTCAGAACACATTGAGCGTCTGACAATGTGTTCCTGCTATGCGGAAGGTTTTCTGTGGCTGTTTGCTTAGAAGTGGAGAGCTGGGGGTCTTAATATGGAAACTCTGCTGAAACCTGTTCACCTTGGGTGGCCCTGCTAATATTTGCAATATCAGTGACATAATATCAAGCATCAGAGCAACACAAAAAACCACCACAGTACAACCACCTGGCACACAGGTGGTGAAAAAAGGGGAGAGCCTTCACGAGTAAGAAGGACAGACAGACACAGTGGCTGTCTTACAATTGTGAATTTGGTGTAGGAATGGGCAGTGTTTTCATTCTGTTGTATACAGGGTCACTAACAGTACTTAACCATTTTGAGTACTGTGAGAGTTCTGTGTGGCCAATGCCACAGAGTATCAAGCCCAGCACAGAAGGGATGTGTGGGATGAAGACAGGACGTTTCCACCATTATATACTCCAAAATATTAAGCAAACTACTTACCAGCATTTGGTGTGGAAGCTAAGTTAGCTATTCTCCCTGAAGCTCCCAGTTATGAGACCTTTGTGTGTCTCACAACAGAGGGGACTCCCCTGCTGTTGGGATGATGGTGTCCTTCCCTCAAAGCCTGTGGGCGGGTTCACATGCTGTTGTTCATGATCTGTTATCTAACCCATGTAGCCACATCCAGGAGTCTGGGGTCTGGTCTTCTCACATGGGACCCTGATAGCTCCCTTTCCTATAAGGCGTGCATATGGCACAACCCCTTCCTGTGACGTATGTCCTGACCTGTCATTGGGGGCCTGGCACGGCTCCAGAGGGTATGTAAGGATTGGACATAGGATAGAGGCCCTCTCTCCAGCCCCTCAGCACCTGACGCTCTGGGCTCCTCTCCCTCATGTAGTCCCTTCCCCCACTCGCTGTCTCCACATGGACAGCCCCATCAACAGAGGTAAGCATGCTACCCTAACGTGATCCATGTCTGACTCTTATGATTTCTGTCTCACGCTCTCTATAACCTTGCTGTAATCATAAATAATTATCGCAGTACAACTATGCATACTGAACCCGGACTGTACGTATCAGAAGCTGGTTTCTTCTGAGAGGGATGCTGCTGTCAGAGTCGGTAAAGAGGGATGGAGGGTGGCCATCCAACAGAGAAGCCCAAGGTCAGATGCGGCCTCCTTGGTGTTTGCGCAGTATACAGAGCTCTTTGCTAGTTTCAAGGCAGGGGAAGGGCCACAAACTAAGCAATCCAACCACAGACACTTCAACAGCACAGCACAGTCTACTGACCAACCCCCCACAGAGGTTGATCAATCACAAAGGAGGCCCAAACAAAATGTGTCAAATGCAACTCAAGCAAGAAATGCCAATCAAGATGGATAAACACAGTCAAAGAGCTGGGGTAGGAAACTAGGGTGACACTGACCCTTCAAGCTCGGGGGACTCTCTCAAGCTGCTTTCCCAAAGAGAAGCCACAGAGGAGATGGACCTTTCTGCTTTTTGAAAAAGTCCCTCTTTATGGGACCCTAAGTACCAGGCTGCTTCTCTGGAGAGTTTTTCCTGAGCACCTCCATTCCCCAAGCCCTCCCACACTGAGGGTCAGCCCGGCAGCTTATTCCACTTTGGGGAACAGAAAGTGGAGAAGGAAAGACAGATGAATGGCAAAGGGGCCGCCCAGGTGGGTTAGGCAGGATGGGGAAGTGCAGCATGTGAGCCGACCCGGATGTAGGCGAGGTACGGAAGCCCTCACCCATTACACGGGGTGCGCACAGACATCACTGTCACCGACTGACCTGTCTCAGCCATTTCCTTGGAGCGAGGCCTGACACTCCAGGAGGGAACCCAGAGTTCACAATGTCTGAAGTGAAACAAGGCAGTCGTCATCCGAGCCACTCTGGTCAACGAATGGCATTATAACACTGGAACTGGATGAAGCAATTTTAGAAACGATCTCAAACATGAGAGACGCCTGCCCTCCCTCAAGCAGAGCTGCCACCCAGAGTTTGTGGCCATAAGCTATGGTAGCCCTGTCCTTCAGTTTCCCAGAGCAAGGACCCGGCGGCTGTTTGCTATGCCCTCCAAACACATCAGTATGTCCTCATAGTGCAAGCACCACAGGGGCAAGGGCTCCCTCCCCTCAGCCACTGAGAAGCCCACAGAGTGCCACAGACACACAGGGCCAGCTGAGCGGAACCAGTCATGCCAGGCAGAGCCCCGGTGCGGTGCGTACTGCCTGGAAAACCAGTGGCACAAAGAGGACCAAGCGCGCCCCGGGCTCGAGTGCAGGCCCAGGAAATGGGCAACCTGGCAGATGTGGACAAAAGAATGTGACAGAAACAACTCATGCCAAGCGGGTACTGCAGAAGTGACACAGGACAGCAGATGATGGGAAGGGAGCGGAGAGTCGAGTGCAGCTCATTGCCAGCAGAGAAACTCAGGGTGTGGACGAGGAGGGAGGGAGGAGGTGGTCAGGATCAATGGGAGAATCTGGGAAGGCAGGGGTAGAAAGAGGGGCTGACAGGAGAAACTCAGCTGGAACCTAGAAAGAAGAGTTAGAAAAGTTCAGGCAGTCAAGGAGGGGCAGGGACGCCAGTCGGCTGTTTTGCACAGGCTCGGAGAACAGAACAGGTAAGGAGTCTGGGTTGCCAAGCAGCTGGCAAAGGAGCTCCCAGGACCACTTCTGAAGTAGCAGCAAGAAGGAGCCCGAATTGTGCTTAGAGCCCAGCACCTTCCTGGAGGAAGAGACACTGAGATGCAACTTGAGTAAAGGAGGAGTTATCCCTGAATGAAGGGGAGGGAGGCCCAGAAGAGAAGGAGGATCCAGTCAAGTGCTGTCTGTGAGCGTGTGTCTCTCCGTCAGAAGTCAGGTCTCGGACAAAGGCAGCGGCGCATCAGGGCTGCATGGAGAGGCACCCAGACTGGGCAGCGGGAGGGGTGGGATGGGGCTGTGTGCCAGTGGCAGGCAGGGCGGGGACGGACGACGTCAAAGGGAGCGGGGCTCAGGACTTTGAGTTCTTAAAGATGTATTTGTCACTTAATCATTCTGTTGGTGGGCGGGTTAATTTTTCACTCATCCCCCAACCCTAATAGGAATCAGACAGCAGCAGTGCACAAGGGGGAAGAGGACTTTCCAGGCAGGAACAGGAAGAGCGCACACAGACCAGCACCACCTCTACAATCCAGGCCCACAACAAGGAAAAGCCTCAATCAGCAGAAGGGGAGGAGGAGAGAGCCCCTAGAAACAGCACTGCAGGGGTGACTGGAGTAAAGCGGGGTTCCCACTAGGCAAACACCCAGGACTGACACACTAACCCACTGCACCACAAGCATCTTTCTAACTAGCCCCTTGCTCTGGTTCTCTGTGGTTTCTGGTGCAGGCTGAGGCAGCCACGGTAACCCCTTTTTATGCTGGTCTGGTATAAAAGCCCACGTCCTACATAATAACTTCACCCAGAAACACCAAAGTAAAAAGGCCTTGATTGCACCAGCTGTTTAGCCAAAATCTCCCTTCTTAAGCCAGAAACATTGAACCTTTCCCATCTGTCATTTTGAACGTTTTCCTCAGATGGAAAATTTCAAAAGTAGGGTAATAAAATAGGTGTCAAACAGTATTTAAGAGAGACTTGTCACATACTGGAAATCAGTCTTTGAATGTCATCAGCACTACCCACAAGAACTCATCATTCCGGCTGAGCCCTGGTGGCGTAGTGGTTGTGTGCGGGGCTGTGCGCGGCCCACAGGGTTGACAGTTCAAATCCAGCAGCAGCTCTCCAGGAGCAAGGCTGGGCTTCCTACTCCCACCAGGGCAGTGATGCGCGCGCCCCCCCCCGCCCCCGCAAGAATCCATCTTTCTTTCTGGGCACTCACTACAGATCACCAGAAATGCTCATTCCAAAGCTCCCTAAACTGGAACTCTCTGGCCACTGCTACAACAATAACCATGAGCCTTTCTGCTGCGGGTTGATTTCTACTCACAGGTATCCTAGAGGGCAGAGAGCGGTACCATGGGGTTTCCTAGCCTATAATCTTTTTTTGTTGTTGTTGTTTTTTTGTTTGGTTTTTTTGGGGGCATCACTGCTCTCCGGTGGTGGGAGTAGGAGGCCCAGCCCCACTGCTGGAACTGAACCTCCGTCCCAGTGGGCCGCAGTCCCGCGCACAACCACTACGCCACCGGGGCTCAGCCCCCTAGCCTATAATCTTTAGGGAAACAGGGGGCCACATTGTTCTCTCCAACCAGGTTCAAGCCATCACCCCTTTCAGGTGGCGGGGGGTGGGGGGTGGGGGAGACGGAGGGGAGAGGGGTTAAGAGCGCTGCCATCAGGTTGATTCTGAGTCATATGTAGCCTACAGGGAAAAGCAGAACTGCTTGTTAGGGTCTCCAAGGCTGTGAATCTTTATGGGAGCAGAGAGTCTCATCTCTCTTTTGTGGAACAGTTGGCGGGTTTGAACTGCTAACCTTGAGGCTAACAGCCTAACTCAGGTGACCAGCTCTGGTACCAGGTTTGCCTGACAACTCCGGAAACATCGGGCGCCTGTGGTCCTCCACACAAATGAGAAAACAAGTCGTTCAGAATCATGCCTCTCAGTCCTGTCGCCCTGTACAACGGTCTGAGCCTTCAGACTCAGTTAAGGAACCCTGGGGCACAGAGCACCAGCCACCCGCGGAGGAACCACAAAGCAGGTTCCTTCTAAGCTGACTTACACCCTAAAAAGCCTCGGCAGCAATTCCGCTTGGTCCCGTCAGGTCACTCAGTTTGTGACCCAGTTTCCTTTGTTAATGTGGGGAACACAGGCCTTTGACTGGCAGGTGTTAGGGGAAGCAGTGACATGGAATAAAACGACCGAGAGTGGGTTATCAGAACCCTAGAGCAGGGGTGCTCAATACATCCATCGCAACCTACTAGTTGACCGCAAATATAGTGGGGGTAGAACATACGGCATTAAAAAAAATAGATGTAAGCCTATCATCAATCCCATCACTTAAATGATAGGCAGCACAGCCCATCAAATGCTCAGAAAACTATGTTAAGCACAGCAACTCTGACAAACTAAGTTTGCCCCTATTTTTAGACCTGGGTTTTTTTCTCTTAAACATAAGAAAGGGTATTAAAATGAGTAGTGGGGCTGAGCTTCAGTGGCGTAAATGGTTGAGTGCGGGACTGCAGCCTGCAGGCTTGGTGGTTCAAATCCAGCGGGGCTCTCAGAAGCAGCAATGGGTAGCGCCCATGACCACCAGAGGCAGTGATGCCCAAAAAGCAAAGAATAAAATGAGTAGTGGAGCTGGACCAAGTAAGAAGACAAAAACATCACTTTCTTCTGAAATGGGAGGTTTTGACACTACAAGCCGACATTCAGCTCAAGTACAGAGCACATGAACAGTTCTTACTGGCAGAGGGAAAGTACCCAAACAGGAAATGTGCTGCCTCCTTGACTGCATTACTCGGCTCTACTTCTTGCTGTGAGTCAGCCTTTCCCACATAAGGATCATGAAGTCCAAGTGCCGTAGCACCATGTCCGATGACCATCTGGAAGTGTGCTCCAGCCTGGCTGTCAGCAGCTACTGTCCGGACCATGCACCCCGGCTCGTTCCATTCAGTGCAAATCATCAGAGTCAATTCAGGTCACGACAAAAAATGTACATAGTGAATTGTGCTGTGCAATACGGACTCATGCGGTTATGCAAGGTGCATAAACATACACTGTACATCTAAAGACTTCGTGATGCATTTATGAATAAATGTAATAAATAAAAATTAACGTTTTGCATTTTTATAGTTGGTAGATCACTTTGACGTGATCATTTTATAAGTAGCTCGTATACTGAAAAAGTGTGAGCACCCCTGGCCTAGAGGCAGATCCAGTTGGTTAATTCAGGAGCCTTGTATTTAAGGGTGCTTACCTGGGTCCAGGGAGAAAGATGGGGCTTTCTACTCTCTTAAGGAGTTAAGAGACTCAGAAAAAGCCCTGGGCAGTTCGACCGAATGGCAGTGAGTTTGGAAGGGCTTCCTTGGGGCACACTCTGGGCAGTCACAGGTCCAGATCTCAGATCCTACTGCCAAGATGACTGTCTCTGGCGATGGAGTTAGATGCCAGTGTGCCTCTGTACACTGCCACGCCACAGATGCACCTGCCTAAGGAAGGGGATGCCAGTGAAGGTGCCACACACAGTCCCCAGGTGCGCCAAGGAGGGAATGAGCACACTGGATGGGGCACTGCTGTTTCAAGTCCCTACAGAACGGAGCAGAACTGCTGGAAGGGGTGTGCAGGGCTCTCTTTCTCCTGCAGAGAGACAGAGTTCCAGTCCCTCTGGAGCAGTCATGCTGATCATACAGCTGCTTCCTGGGAGCTCTTTCTTAAGAGGCTCTCTTCATCACAAAGACGAGAACTAAGAGAGCAGGCAGGGAGCTGTCCATAGAGGCCGAGCGACATCTCGAGGCCTCCATCAGTTACCCCCTCCCCCACCAGCACTGGCCACTGCAGAGGCGGCTATAGGCAGAGGCAAGTTTGTGGTTCAAGGTTCCTGCAAGGCACCCTTCCACTCCCTCCCTCAGCCAGGAGAAGCAGCTAGACTTCCTGGTTGTTGCTGTGGTTGACAGGTGCCATCAAATTGGTTCTAACGCATAGTGACCCTGCGCCCCCCTCACAATGGTTTCTATGTTTGACTTCGTCATTAGAACCACTGTGTCAACCTATCTCATAGGTGGCTTCTTCTTTTTCACTGACCCATTTTACCAGACAAGATTCAGGATCTAGTTCCTCCTGATATAAAATGACCAGACATCTCGCTTTTGGCAGGACAATCCCGATTTCAAACCTTTTTCCCTACATCCTGCAGCATTTTTTAAAGTCCCAACTTTTGAAAAGAATGCATGACAAAGGCTGAGCCCCGGTGTAGTGTTTGTGCGCCAGACTGCAGCCCACTGAGTTGGAGGTTCAAATCCAGCAGCAAGGCTGGACCTCCTACTCCCACCACCAGAGGGCAGTGAGGCCCCCCCAAAAATACATAAATAAACAAAAATAATTTTTAAAAAAGAAAGAATGCATGTCAAGCTAGGGAAGGGCAGGAGAACGGGAAGGAAAAATACCCCCTCTACCTAATCTCCCCACCTCCCCAATGGTGTTCTGCTTTACCAATGTTCAAATCTGGCCGCTTTATCCCGGTAACCTATCTCAAGTACTCGGAGACAAAGCCTTGCTATCCTTGCTTCTAAGGAAGAGTACATACTTCCAAGACAGACCTGTTTGGTCTTTTGCAGTTCGTAGCACTTCCAATATTTGCCAACACCATATTCAAATACATTGATTCTTCTTCTATCTTCCTTATGCACATAAGGCAATTGAAAATACCATGTCTTAAAAGTGACTGTGGTGATTATTATACCACTCTTTTTAACTTGATTAGCCATTCAATTGCATGCTAAGTGAATTATATGCCAATGAAACTGTTGGGGGTAAAAATACCATGGTTTGGGTCAGGTCCACTTTAGTCCTCCAAGTAATATTCTTGTTTTTTCAGGTTTTGTGCAGCAGATTTTCCTAATGCAACTCATCTTTGAATTTCTTGACTGCTGGTTCCATGTGCACTGACTGTGAATCAAAGCAAGACAAAATCCTTGACAACTTCACGCTTTTCTAAATTTACCTATTGGGCCAGGTGTGAGGGTTTGGGTTTCCTTTACATTGAGTGAGCTTGAATCCATACTGAAGGCTTCAATTTGTGATTTTCATCAGCAAGTGCATCAGGTCCTCCTCACTTCAGTACACGCTAGATTGTGTCATCTGCTGACCACCTTTCTCCAATCCTGATGCCACATTCTTCTTCACATAGCTCAAACCAAAAAACCAACCCTCACTGCCCATGAGTTAAAGCCCTCTTGGTTTCCAAATCTGTAACGGTTTATGGGAGAGCGTCTGCTGGTTTCACACAGCTGCTACTCCGCCAGGGCACCTTCACATAGTCCAGCTTCTCTGATTATCTGCTCAGCACACTGACTGAATAAATGTGCTAAGAGGATATAACCTTGATGCACGCCTTCTTGGTGAGCACCTAAATATGAGAGATACTCATGAACGGGTGCTACTTTACAGGAAAGCATTAAGTGTTTCCTTAGTGTTTTTATGCATAAAAGTTCCAAGACAGACACTTGACAAATTGATGGTCTGGCTTTACAAATATGTCTTAAGGTGGTGTTGGGAAGAGGACTACGTTGTAGGCTGCCCAGCCCTTCCCTTTCTGAAAATCCCCTCACTCTGCTGCTCCTACCACGTCACAAGCCAGCAGGGCTGTTTGGAGAATTGGGGGTTCCTGGTCCTCGGGCACCAGAGGCTCAGTCTAGCTTTCAGTGAGGAGGAGGCGCCACTTCCGTACTGGTGGTGTCGAGAGGGAAGCGATGGCTGGGGAGACACAGGCCTGCTGCATACTGTCCATAGGATATTTGTGTTGTCCTGGGAGTATTTGGCCAAATCCAGACTAGTAAATTATAGAGTCCTCTGGGGGAAAGAAAGTCTTGGTGAAGCTCCTTTTACATTCTAAAAACCTGCATTCCACACAAAATGGAGCAAGCGCCTTGTGCAGGCTGCTGTTCTTGTTCTCTAGGAAAGGTCCCTCAGCAGCCTGGTGTTCTGAGAGTGGAGGGCAAGGACAACTGCTCCCGCAGGCCTCTGGGATGGGTAACGTGGGCCCTGGCTTCTGGAGGCTTCCCAGGGCAGAGACGCGTTGTGAGGGACTCACTTAGCACCTTAGCATGGGACATTGCCTCTCCCAGTCAGCCAGCCACTCGCTGCTCTCCGCTGGTCACTCCGCTGGTCCATGCAGAACCCGTGGAGAGGGGCTTCAGGAATAAGCAACTGGGGCAGAGGACGGCTCAAGGGCCACCCTCAGGTGTTTGAGAAAGGATGGAGCTTTGCTCAGAAGAAGGAACTTTTGTGGGTGTCTCCTGGGTAGCTAGGTTTTGGGCTGAAAACCACAAGGTCCAGCTACTCCGCTAGAGGAAAACCGTGTTTTTCTATTCCTGTAAAGAGTCAGTCTCCAAAACTCACAGGGGTAGTTCTAGTTCTACCCTGCCTTACATAGTCCCTCTGAGTTTGGGAGCAGGGCTGAGAAAGACCTGGTCCCGCGTTCCTGCCCACCTGGAGTTGAAGCTTGGCTTTCTCCACTGGTCCTCACGCTGAGAAGAGGAGGGCGTTATCTGGTCCTTCGCATATACCAAAATACACACTGCATAATTTACTGGCTGCCAGTCCAGTAACATGCTCCTCCGGGTCTCTCATGCTTAGCCCCTAAAGCAGGGCTTGACCCAGAGCAAAAAACCCAAACCAAACTCGGTGCCACCGAGTTGATTTCAACTCCCAGAGATCCTGCAGGACAGAGTAGAACTACTCCCTGGTGTTTCCAAGGCTGTCCGACTTTACCCCAGAGCGACTGGGGGTTTCAAATCGTTGCCCCTGCAGTTCGCAGGCCAGAGTCTCTGCTACGCCACCAGGACCCTTTTCAGCCCTCTAGCTAGGCGGCTATGAGGCATCACTGACTTAATGACAAGGAGTCTATTTCTTTAATCACGGTGGGAGGGCAAGAGAAAAATCAAAGTCAGCCGCCCTTGGTCCCAAGAGGACAGTGGCCACAAAGACCAGCAAGCACCTACTACTACCTCAGGGGCAGATTTGGGAATGACATGGGGAGCCGGTTAGTGGAAGTCAAAAGATGGGCTCCCAGGTATCTTTAGGCCCTAGAAGACCTCAGAATCTTGCAAAAGCACCTCAGTGGCGGCCCCTTAAGAGTTGGGGCTACAGTCCCTCCATCTCCTAGGATCCAGACAGCTTCTTCAAGTACTTGCTGCCTACCCTCAGGGGCAGTTAGTCAGCCAGTCACCTGATATGGTGATCTGTGAGTTCCTGAAAAGCCACCGCACTGTGCTCATTGCCACAAGGCTTACTGGGAGAACGGGAGTAGGCACAGAACTCCAAATCAGAAAAAGGACCAGGTGACCTGGCCAGATAAAGACTAGTGACGGCCCCCCAAATGATGGTCCTTGGTCAGTCTGCTGGTTTCCATGGCTCCACCTTTCAGTAACCCTATTAGGACACACCCTCCTCCTAACACTCAACTACCGGCCACAAGGAGGGCAGCACTGATCCAAGACACAAGTTCAGAAGGGTTAGGAGGCAAGACTAGAAGCAGGAGACACAGGGAAAAGGCGGGATTAAAGATGCTACTTGTGGGCTGAGCCCCGGGGGCATAGTGGTTGTGCGCGGCCCACTGGGATGGAGGTTCAATTCCAGCAGCTGCTCCACAGGAGCAAAGGCTGGGCCTCCCATTCCCACCACCAGAGGGCAGTGAACCTCCCCAAAAATGCCCCCCCCCAAAAAAAAACAAAAAACAAAGATGTTACTTGTGAGGACTGCAGCGATCAAAGAACTCAGACAAAATGTACCTGAATTGTTGCTTGCAAAACTGACATCTGCTTAATTCAATTCACAATTTAAAACAAAACATGATCCACAACACACATTAATGATTAAAAATAAATAACTCTGTATCAAATCCATTCTGACTCATGGCAGAACTCCCCAGCATTTTCCCAAGACTGTAACTAGTTTTCAGAGTTGAAAACCTCATTTTTCTCCTATAGGGCAGCTGGTGGTTTTGAACCACTAACCTTGAGGCTGGCAGCACCACACACAACCGCTACTCCACTTGGGTTCCTCCCACACAAAATAATCTACTGCAAATGACAGTGCTATCCCACATGCATTAACTAATTAAGTTCACACACAAAGGAAGGATGACCCCTTCCCTTTGGAAAAGACCTGCAGTGTGCCTGTGCAAGCGGGCCTGGCAAGGTGGCAGCTAGAGAGGGAGAGTGGAAGGGAGCAGAACGAGGTGACCCTCGCAGTGCATGGGTGTGGCTCCGGCCCCAAGCTTGGGGTCTGGAGTGTGTGCCTGGGCGGCAGGAGTTAAAACATTCCTCAGTTTTCTTTAAGGCAAAACTCACTTTACTTTCACAGAGCTCCCCAACATAGCAGTCCTGAATGGAAAGAAATCAGATTTCCAAACTCCCAGCTACAGGCAGCGGGTACCTTCCTTCACCAGCTCAGGCGATCCTTTGAAAAGCAGCCCTTGCTCACCTGGCCTCTCTCCTCGGCTTCGCCGCCAGGATCTGACTTCATCGACTACACTCCTCTCCCCCTCACATCATAACCACCCCAACCCACAACAGCCCACCAGTTGTCCAGCGGGAAAGGCTACCTGTGCTCCTCTTGGTGGTCAGTTGGGATCCAAAGTCAGGCTTTTCTGGTGCGTTCCTCGAGATGGACTCAAACTCACATTTGGGATTAGCAGCCCATAAGAGCCATCAGTACAGCCCCGGGATCTCTATATTAAATACTGAGTTACATGTATATACCATACAACCCGGCCTCACAAGAACATACAAACCTGTCTTGAAAGAAGGAGAGCACGGAGCAAAGGCTGGGCCTCCTACTCCCACCACCTGAGGGCAGTGATGCCCCCCCCCCCAAAAAAAAAAGGAGAGCAAGAATGTTCCTTAGATGCAAAGATAGCAAGAACTTTAACTCATGTCTTATATATGTTATAAAATTTTATTTAACAAAAAAATTGTTTAACAATTTTTACCATTGTAAATTAGGTGGGATTTTTACTTTAATTAAAGATCATCAATTTTTTAATTCAACTTTAAGCTACTTATCACAATCCTGACAGCAAGTCTTAACCCCATCTTTGATTTCTCTTTTCCCTTTTGTGGATTACTATCCTCCCTGCCACCCAAATTAACTCCTACCGCTCAACACCAGGGGTGGGCAGACCATGGCTCCTGACTCTTTCGGTACATAAATGGGGCTCTGAAGTAAAATTAAAGGACACTATTCAGATAATGATGACTATACTTGTTTGTAAAAATATATTTAAATATATTTATGGCTCTTGAATAACTTTTAAATTATTGTGAGGGACAGGATAGGTTCTTTCAGCTCAAAAGTTCGCCTGCCTATTGCTCCATCAGTATCTCGTGTACCTTAGGCACAGCATTAACAGGGACTAGTACCCAGAGAAAGACATCATGTATGCTAGTAGAGGGTCAGTGTAAACGAGGAAGGCCCTCAACAAGATGATGAACTAACCCTTACTTGGGCAAATGAATGACATTAACTTCCTTGGGCTCAGGCCATGCAAAATGGAATCACCACTGCTATTAGCAAGATGACTCAGTAACAGGTAAGAAACGAGGTCTCACTCAACAGGTACCTGGGGATGGAGTCATACTTCAAACATGAGTCTTGCAGCCTGGGGGAGTGGGGGGCGTCTACACCATCCAGTGATTCCACAATACACATAACCCCAAGTCCAAAACACTCCGAGTATATGCCACATACCACAGACTGCCATCGAACAAACACATCCTGGAGGTATACCCAGAACTCCTAAACAAAGATGCTGGTCCACGTCTCTCACTCCAGCACAGGGCTTACATGACCTCAGAATATGCTGGCAGTTCCGCAGCAGGTGTGCTCAACATGGGCCCCTACAACTTCTTCCTTCTTTCTAGGTCTAAAGCACAGACACACAGGAGACAAAGATCACAGACATGGCTCTTCAACATTTGTGGGGGAGCATGAACTCTGCCCACCACCAAGACAAGTCACTGGACACTGCCATCATAAAAAGGGACCCTGGCGGGGCTGAGCCCCGGTGGCGTAGTGGTTGTGCGCGGGACTGCGGCCCACTGGGACGGAGGTTCAATTCCAGCAGTGGGGCTGGGCCTCCTACTCCCACCACCGGAGAGCAGTGATGCCCGCCCCCCCCCCAAAAAAAAAAAAAAAAGGGACCCTGGCAGCAGCGTGGGTTGCCAGCAGGTTGCAAGAGGTCACCAGTGTGACTCCACCAGTTGTTCTGAGGACTAAGAAAAGGCGTTCTATTCCCACAAGACTTACAGCCTTGGAAACAAAAGGGCCTCGCAGATTATGAGTCAGAGTCAACTTGCTGGTGGAGGGTGAGAATACTGCAAGTCAAGAATAGATACACAGAGAGCAGAGCTCGAAGGGTGGTTACTAAGGATGGAGCGGGGGCCATTTTCTGGTGGTGAAAATGACAATCTCGATAGGAGTGAAGCTGGCATTAGGTGGCCAAAGCAGATAAATACACTAAAGAGGACATGAGAAACAGACGATTTTGATAAATGCTACACCATACACAATTCTGCAACAGCAGTGCAACAACAAGCGAGGAAACCGCACATGGTGCCGAAGGTGAATACCGATGCTCAACAGCGCCCTTTCTGCAGAGAACTAAACATTGGATCCGCAGGGTCACTGGCTGAATCCACTCCCTTGGGAGAAACTGAGACACAGTCTGAAGCCCTGGGAGCACTCGAGCTGTGTTCTACAGGGGCAAGAGGAGCTACGAGTTAAAACCGACTTGAGAACAGGTGGCTGGGCTTGCTTTATGAGCCGAGCAAGGCATATGTACATATACCTAAGCCAATGAATGACTTTATAAGCTCAGCACAAAGCTGGTTCCTATGAAGTGGAGGCCAAACATGTTCCAAGTGCCCCACTTTCCCAAGCTATTGTAGCCACCGCCAACAATTTCTCCTCTTGCCTCATACGCACCACACACTGCAACATCCCAGAGCTCACGAACCATTCAGAAAATGGCTCCATCATGAAGGCGGGTCAAGTCCCAAATCTGTGGCTCAGGCATCAGGCCTCTACTGACTCCAATGGCTGCAGGGGCAAGAAGCTCCCAAACTCCCCGCCATCAAGTCCATGTCACCTCACATCAATCCTATAGGGCAGGGTGGAACTGCCCCTGTGGCTTGCTGAGAGTACAATTGTTTGTGGGAGTGGAAGCCCCCAGCTTTCTCACGCAGCATGAAGGGGGGTTTCAAACTGCTCCCCTTGGGGACGACAGCCAATTACGACACATGCCAGGAGAACTCCAGTTGTAGCGGCTGGCAGCATAAATCAACAGAACTTACAAGAGGCTGCTGGTTCAAGAACTCGAAAGTCAGGTGGTAAGCCAGCTGCAAGATCCAGGACAAAAGAGGGGAGGAGAGGAGCCGGGCAGGGTACAGCGCAGCAACGAAAAAACATGCAACTTTCCTCTAGTTCTTAATGGTTTCCTCCCCCCCACTAGTATCATGATCCCAATTCTACCGTACAAAATCGCTAGACCAGAGTAACACTGGTACAGATAGGAACTGGAAACAGAGAATCCAGGACAGATGATCCCTTCAGGACCAGTGGTGAGTGGAGCAAAGGGGGGGTAGAAAGGGGAAACCGATTATAAGGCTCTACGCATAACCTCCTCTCTGGGATACAGACAACAGGGAAGTGGGGGAAGGGGGCATCAAAGAGTGTATGATATGACAAAATAATGATAATTTATAAATTATCACTGGTTCTTGAGGGAGGGGGAAAATGAGGAGCTAATACCAAAGGCTTAAGTAGAAAGCAAATGCTTTGAGAATGATGATGGCAACAAATGTACAAATGTGCCTGGCACACAGTGGATGGACGTATGGACTGTGATAAGAGTTGTATGAGCACCCAATAAAATGATTAAAAAAAAAAAATCCAGGGCTGAGCCCCGGTGGCGTAAGTGGTTCAGTGCGGGACTGCGGCCCGTGGGCTTGGCGGTTCAAATGCAGCGGTGGCTCTCAGGAGCAGTGTCCACGACTACCAGAGGCAGTGATTGCCCCCCACACCCACAAAAAAAAAAAAAGAAAAAAAGAAAGAATTCGAGCTGAGCCCCGGTGGCGTAGTGGTTGTGCGCAGGACTGCGGCCCACTGGAGTGGAGGTTCAATTCCAGGAGCAAAGGCTGGGCCTCCTACTCCCACCACCAGAGGGCAGTGATGCCTAAAAATAAAAAAAAAAAAAAAAGTCCATCATTCAATTCCATTTTTCCAAGACTTTTCACAGATCTCCTGCACACTGAGGGCAGAAACCCCGTGGTTACGCCCTGGACTGCGATCCAGAGTCAGCAGTTGGAATGGCCAGCAGAGCTCCTGAGGGAAAAGCCTGGGCTTTCTACTTCAGTCAAGAGCCCCCGATGTGGAGACGCTTCTATGAGGCAACAGTAAGTAGGGAGTCTGGGTTTTTGGTATACTGAATACGAACTACAACCTCAAGGAAGTGCCTTACTGGATGACGGCAGTCACCCTCACCCCTCAGTCTACCTCATTTATACAAAAGATCAATCAGGCCTCAAAACGTCCATAATCAGTTAGTAGTTAGGATGTCAGTACAAAATACTGGACAATTTCATGACCCCAAAATGGAAGACAACACCATTACTTAACAACCAAATTACGTCATCATGTACCTGCCAATCCATTGATCATCACAGCCAAGCTGAACGGACACATGCTAGCCGTCATGGGTTCCAAATAGCTTATTTCATTTGCAGGCAGCTATCTAATTCCTGAGGGGGCCTGAGGCACCCCACCATAGAAATAGTCCCACCAATCCCTCAAGGGGAACCACAAGGACATGGCTCAAAGGGTCATGTTGAGCAATCCACTGAATTGCAACACAATTGTGGGTACTGCATTGCTAACCACATGGGGGAACAGGTATAGAGGCACCCTAGGCATACCCCAACAATTCTGTGAAAATGGTTTATTGCTCTAAAAGTCTTAGGACCCTACTCGGGGCTGGGGAATACACTACTTAAGTGGAATAACCTAGTTTTACAAAGATAACATTCTACACCCTCGTATGGAGAGTAGTATCTGGGGAATCTTAAAAGGTCTTAGGTGGACATCTAAGCTTCAACTACTGGCCTTTACCA
The DNA here is from genome assembly GCA_004026705.1 of Nesogale talazaci. Taxonomy (NCBI): domain Eukaryota; kingdom Metazoa; phylum Chordata; class Mammalia; order Afrosoricida; family Tenrecidae; genus Nesogale; species Nesogale talazaci. The sequence continues at coordinate 28,405 of PVJH01013177.1, forward strand.
TATGGAACAAATGAGAATGGAGAAGCAAAGAAGAAACTGGTCCATGGAAATCATAGCCGACAGCCTTTTTTTTACCGGGGACCTCAAGTCCTAGATGGTACCCAGCTCCCAATAAGGTCCGAAGGGAATGGAAAAATATAAACAACAAAACCCAAAAGGGAAGATCTACTACTAGACAGGTAAGAAACCCGAGGCACCTCCCTCCCCAGAGACTACATGAACCCTCAACACTGTCTCCCTCAAATACCCTTTGAAATTGGAACTGCAGTTATTTCTGTAAGTAACCTTTGAGCCAAATAACAGACTGTCACCTGTGAGTCACCTAAGTACCCTTACCCTGGTGGTACTGTCCAGTAAGGACTGTATATACTAATCCTAAGGTCGGTGGTTCAAAACCACCAGCCAACACACAGGTAAAAGATGAAGCGAGCTGCCCTCCTGTAGAGCGACAGCCTCAGAAACCCTACCTGTGAGTCACTATGATCTGAACCTAATCTACAGCAATGGATTTGACTGTTTTCTCACAAGAGCTCTGGCCACCGAGTGAGGGAGGAGTTGAGTTGACTGGGAACAGCCAGGCCAGGGTTTCAGATCTGTAGGAGAGATGAGGCTGTCTGCGCCCACGAACATTCAGTCTTGGAAACCCAAAGAGAGGAGTTCTGCTTGTCTTATAAGGTCATGAGGAGTTGGAATGGGCTGAGAAGAGGAAATGTGCTCCCTTTAAACAAATGAATGTGGTGGCTGAACCCTGGTGGCAGAATGGTTGTGTGCAGGACTGCGGCCCACAGAGTTGACAGTTCAAATCCAGCAGCAGCTCTCCAGGAGCAAGGCTGGGCCTCCTACTCCCAACCAGGGCAGTGATGCCACAAAATAAAAAGACCAAATGTATCAGGACAGAAGATCAATCAATACAAACAGAATGAGAATGCTGAGGCTGTAAAAATTGCAACTAATGTCAAGAACTTGTAAAAAGGAACCTAAATTTGCTGCTAACACCTTCATCTAAAAAGCAATTATGTGTGCGTATACATGTACGTGCACATATATACATATATGTAACTTTTTCCAGGGGTTATTAAGGGGGGAAAAGTCCACGAAGGTCAGTATTAGGATATTAAAACAAAGCAAAACAGTCCACTTGTCTCCTGTACTTTGAATATCTTATCAGGAGAGATTATTCCCTAAACAAGGACATGGAGCTTGGTAAACTAGGTCAGCGAAATAAGAGGGAGAGACCCTTTAAAGACAGAAGGGCAGAGTGCCCGCTCCAATGTAGAACAAGTGTGAGTGTGAGTGTGTGTGAATGTGCGTGACTGTGTGTGTGTGCGCGTGTTTTAACAGAAACGACAACCGAGCTCGCAGGGTTACGGGAAGATTTCAGCTAAGAATTGACTCGGGCAACACAAAGGCCAAACGTGTTTCCCCTAGCGCGGCCCCATTTTAATCTGGAACTCACAGAAAAACGGAGCCAAGCCGGGCCACCCAGCCAGCAGCCTCAGAAGGGTTGTGCCCCCCCCCCCCACCCCGCTCCTCTCCTTTCTCGGCCCACAACCGCGTTCACGTCCCGCCCCCCCTCCCCCCCCAGCCCGAGGCGACGTGGGACCTCCGACTCCCCGTCGGGGTGCCGGGCAGCAGGTGGGGCGGGAACATGGAAGGCCATGGTCGGCGGGGGGAAGAGGCTGCCTCCTGCAACAGGGTTTCCTCTCGTCCTCCAGCGCCTTCCCTGGGTGCGGTGCCAGGGGTCCTCCCCGCCGGCCGCCCACACGCCCCGGCCCGCCTCAGCCCCGCGATGGCGCGAGCACAAAGGAGGCGCCGTCGTTGGGGGCTGGGGTGGGGGTGAAAAAGAGCTAGGCCCCCCCAACCCCCGGCCGCCGCCCAACCCTGCCGGCCCCCCGGGGTGACCTTGGGCGCCTCCGTGCCGCACCCCCTCCCCCCACGCCCTCTTCAGCCTCAGTTTCCTCTCCGGCTCGCTGAGCCCCGCGGCGGCTGCCGCCCAGGGATGTCGGCACGCAGACCCGGGAGCTCGGCCCCTCGGCGCTGCCCGCCGAGCGGCGGAGGCGGCCCCGTGGCCCGGGTCCCGGGGGAGGTCCGGCGGCGGCACCTAGAGACCGGGTCGGCGCCGCGTCGAGGCGGCTCCGGAATCGCGGGCGCTGCGGCCTCCTCAGGCCGCGAAGCGGACGAACCCCGAGTCGACCAGAACCCCCCTGCCCGCCGACCGCTCCCTTCCCGCGAGGCCCGGCCTTACTCCAAGCGTGTTCAGTCAGGCACCTCGGCAGCCAGCGAGCACGGAGACGGAGACACCTTCCAACGCGGCTGAGGAGAACTCAAGCAAGACACCGCCACCCCCTAAAAAGAGGTTCACTTCCGCCCCGGAGCGGGAGGCACCGCCCTCCTCGAGTCGCTATTGGCCACCGCGCCCCCTAGCCTCTCAGCCAACCGGTTTAGGAAGAACTTTCAATCCTATTGGACGCGAGAGCCATCCGTTACTACTTTGAAACGCGCTTCCTTCCGCCCCCGCCCCCGCCCGCGCGCCCCAGCCGCCGCCTTCCCGCGAGAGCCGCCAGTCCGCGCAGCCGCCGGGCCTCTCGGGAGTTGTGGTCCACGCGTCAGCGAACGCCAGGAACGGGCTGTGTTCGCATAACGTCCACCGAAATGTGGTCTCCGGAGCCAGATGGGCACCGAGAGCTCCCCTAGGTCGCTATCCCCGCACACCAGCCACTGTGCTCTTGATTGGACGTTAGTCCAGGCCCGGGCATCCGCCGCCTGTGTCCAGTGGCTGCTGCCACCCCTTTCTGGGCCCCAGTGCCCACGCCTGTGGATTAATCCTCTCAAGAACACACCTTTTTCTTTGTCCTGCTTCCACAGGCATGTGAGGCCTTTGAAAATTGCCGGTCGTGGGCCTGGCGCGCCTCAGTCCTCAAAGTGACAGCTTTGCTTTGCAGGACTTTAAAGAGTCCTGTGCAGCCCGTTTCCCCAATGCGACAGCGCCGTTGATTTCTCGGCAGCAGCTCCTGTGGGCCTTTCGTGGTGGATGCCAGCGGGATGGAATCCCCGACGACTTCAAATCCGTTCTCCGTTTACCAATCTCATTGTGAGGGTGTGGGTTTCCAAAGGAGCTCTAGGGTAAAGTGACCAGACGTCCCGCTTTTTAGCAATTTAACAACCTCCTGCGGCGTTTTAAAATTAAATATATGACAATGCAATTTTTGCATTCTGTAAACGTTTTTGTGGCTCCCTATAGGCCAAACCTGGTCACTTTACTCTAGTGGCATAGTTTAACTTTGGGCTGCTATCTGCAAAGTCAGCGATTCGAATCTAGAGAGAGATGATAAGCTGTCTTCTCACCATGCAGTTACAGTTCTGGCTCCTCCGTGAGTCAGAATTGACTTGATAGCTTTGAGAATATTTGCATTTTTTTCCTGTTTGGTTTTACATTGGCTATAGGTGCCCTGATGGCTTAGTGCAGTGGTTCTGAACCTTCCTAATGCCGAGACCCATTAATACAGTTCCTCGGGCTGAACCCCGGTTGTGTCGGGGTTGTGTGCGGGACTGCGGCCCACAGGCCTGGCAGTTCAAATCCAGCAACAGCTCTCCAGAAGCAAGGCTGGGCCTCCTACTCCCACCCAGACAGTGATGTCGCCCCCCAAAAAATAGTTCCTCATGTGGTGGTGGCCTCCAACCATAAAATTATTTTCATTGCTACTTCATAGCTGTCATTTTACTATTGTTATGAATCATTATATAGGTAGGATGTATCTTCATGGTTATAAATTGAATATGAAAACCTAGTAATTAATCACAAAACAATATGTAATTATATATTGTAAAATATTCATTTCTGTGCTGAGCCCCAGTGGCATAGTGGTTGTGTGCGGGGCTATGGCCCACAGGATTGACAGTTCAAATCCAGCAGCAGCTCTCCAGGAACAAGGCTGGGCTTCCTACTCCCACCAGGGCAGTGATGCCACAAAAAAAAAATTCTAATTACCAATCAGTGCAATTTTGTCTTGAAACCTGGTGTAGCATGGGTAACATTCTTATGTTAGTCCAGGTAGACTAGAGAAACAAATTCATAGACATGCATATGTGTATCAGAAAGAGTTTTATATACAAGACTAACTGTACATTAAGAAAACATCCCAGGGTCTGAGCCCCGGTGGCGTAGTGGTTGTGTGCGGGACTGCGGCCCACTGGGACAGAGGGCCAATTCCAGCAGTGACTCCCACCACCGGAGAGCAGTGACACCTTCCCCCCCAAAAAAAAGAAAAAGAAAAAAAGAAAACATCCCGGGCTGAGCCCTGGTGGCGTAAGTTGAGTGCGGGACTGTGGCCGGCGGGCTTGGCAGTTCAAACCCTGCAGCTGCTCTCAGGAGCAGCACTGGGTAGCGCCCACCACCACCAGAGGCAGTGATGCCCCCCCACACCCTAAAAAAGAAAACATCCCCCCAAAAAAGACAAAAAAACATCCCAGTCCAGTCCAAGGTCATAAGTCTGTTATTAGCCCATATGCCTGATACCAGTCTATAAAGTCTCCTTCAAACTCACTAAGCACGTGCAATGACACCAGGACAATCACAGGCCAGTGAGTGCAGAGTCTTGTGTGTCTAGCAGCAGTAAAAACATCTCAGTGCGGCAGGGGTCTCCCCATGGCTCCTCCAGTTTCTAGGGCTCAGGGTCTACAACATGCTGCCATGTGTCTTGTCAACTGCAATGTCTCCCAAGCACTGGGTCATAAGTCTCTCACCTCCAAAGGAGAAACACAGCCAGAATTCCCAGGAGAAAGCCATGCCCTCACAGAGGTCTTATTGGCGATCTCCAGATTAATAGGCTAAAATCCACCCCTACACACCCCATCCTGAAACTGACCCGATTACATGACTGCCACGATTCTTAATGTAACAACAGTAAACTCCAGTTGCCACATTTTGTGTCAGTATGTTTAAAAAGCAATACCGGTGTGAAGGTTGAGATAGCTTCTTTCTCACCAGTTCAGCATCTCGGCATGTGGGCGACCCGCCTGGAGATGAATATAGGAGCGGTGCCTTGATTCGTAACACAATCAAAAATATGTGCTTTCCGATGGTCTTAGGTGAGCCCTGTGAAAGGGTTATTCGACACCATACTCCCAAAGGGGCCGAGACCCACAGGTTGAAAACTGCTGTCTTAGTGATTCCTCATTCAATTGTGATTCCCTAAGACCAGCAGTCTGATACCACCGGATGTGTTTTTTTATTCCCATAAGCAGTTTCCATCTTGTGAGTTTCCAACTAAACAAGGACAGTTCGACCCTGCCCTCCAGGGGTACTATGAGTCCCTAGGTCCCCCATGGCCGTGAAATTGTTTGTGTGTGTCAGTCTGGGTAGACTACAGGAACAAATTCATAGACACACACATATGGATATAAGGGTAAGGTTTTTTGTTTTTTGGTTTTTTTTTTTTGTGTGTGGGCATCACTGCCTCTGGTGGTCGTGGGCACTACCCAGCCACTGCTGGATTTGAACCACCAAGTCCACGGGCTGCAGTTCCGCACTCAACCACTTACGTCACCGGGGCTCAGCCAAGGGTAAGGTTTATATAAAAAAAAGGAATGAAACATTGAGAAAGCCCCGGTGGCGTAGTGGTTGTGCGCAGGACTGCGGCCCACTGGGATGGAGGTTGGATTCCAGCTCCACAGAGCAAAGGCTGGGCCTCCTACTCCCACCACCTGAGGGCAGTGATGCCCCCCAAAAAAACAAAAAACAAAAAAACATTGAGAAAGCATCCCAACCCAGTCCAGTTCAAAGTCATAAGTCCGATATTAGCGCATATGTCCGATACCAGTCTATAAAGTCTCCTTCCAACTCATGAAGTCACAGGTCAGTGGGTGCAGAATCCCGGCACTGGCAGGGGTCTCCCCAGGGCTCCTCGCTTCCAGGGCTCAGGGTCCATCAGCAGTATCCAGTGGTGGTAGAAGCAACTCAGCGCTGGCAGGGGTCCCCATGTGCCTTCTCCAGCTTCAGAGGTCTGCTTCCATCAGGGTAAGGCCGTGTGTGTGGCTTCTCCTCCAGCTCCTCAGACACTGCCATCTTGTCCGTGATTCATTGTCTCTGAGACCGACTCCCAACAACTGGGGAGACAGCTTCTCATCTCCATGAAGGAAATATTGTGAAATTTCCCAGAATTCTCAGGAGAAAGCCATGCCCACATGGAGGTCTCATTTGCTAATCAATGGCTGTCTCCAGATGAACAGGCTAGACTCCACCCCTACATCTCAAGCATGAAATTGACATAAGCACATGACCGCCACATTATGTTTGGTAGGGACCCTTGTTGGGCTATAAAGTGGGTTGTGAACCACATGGCCTGGGATTCCAAACCCCAGCTGCTCTGGAGAGAGTTCCAGTTTCATAAACACTCGGGGAAATTCTTTCTACCCGGTCCTCTGGCTTGGCTCCAAGACCCAACTGATCCATGGCAGGGAGATCAGTGACAATGGCCGCAGCCAGCTTTGATCCATCTGGAGGGCACTTAATGTAAGGTTCCCAGGTTTGAGCCCCATTGTTGTAGGCACAGGGTCCACCCATCTCCCTGATGGCTTTTGTTTCCTCCATGGTCCAAGGGACAAACAGACGGAAGGAACAGCCCTCTCCGTGGTCCCGAGAAAAGAAGAACTAGATGGCACCCAGCTGCCAGGATGGACTTTTCTGAAAGAGATCAGAGGAGGTGGGAGAAAAAGGTGGAACAAAACTCAACATCCTGAGAGATCAGACTCACTGGCTGGGGAGAGACTGTTGGAACTTCCCAGACTGTGACCCTTAGTTGTTGCTGTTGGGTACTGCGGCAGTCCCTGATCTGTGTCAATTTCAGGATGGGGCATGGAGGGGTGGAGTCTAGCCTGTCAACCTGGAGATAGCCAATGAGGCCTCTGTGTGGGCGTGGCTTTCTCTGAGAATTCTGGGTAATCCCACCGTATTTCCCATTGGAAGTGAGACACTATATTCACTTCCTTGGAGACAAGCTACTGACAAGACAAGATGGCAGCACAGACCCTGAGTCCGAGGAACTGGAGGAGCCGGAGGAGAAGTCACATGGCCTTACCCTGATGGAATCAGGCCTCTGAAGCGGGAAAAGCACAGAGAGACCCCCGCCAGCGCTGAGATGTTTCTACTGACACTGGATACACAAGACTCTGCACCCACTGGCCTGTGATTGTCCTGGTGTCGTTGCACGTGCTAACAGCGGACTTAAGGACTTGGACTGGACTGGGTTGGGATGCTTTCTCCATGTTCCCTTCCCCTTGTATATAAACCTCTCCCTTATATCCATAGGCGTGTCTATGAATTTGTTTCTCTAGTCTACCCGGACTCACACAGGTACCATGGAGACAGTTCCCACCCACGTGGCCCCATGCACAAGAGAACAAAACACCGCCTGGTCCTGCGCTGTCCCCACGGTTCCTGCACCTGAGCCCATGACTACAGCCACCGTGTCCATCCATCTCATTGACCTGATTGAAAGTCTTCCCTTTTCACTGCCCCTCCACATTACCAAGCATGATGTCCTTCTTCAGGGATTGGTCTCTCCTGACAACACGTCTAAAGTTTGTGAGATGAAGTCTCGTCATTCTTGCTTCTAAGGAGCTCTCTGGCTGTACTATTTTCAAGACAGATTGGTTTGTCCTTTTAGCATCCCATATGTGTCAGGGGATATCAGAGAAACAAATCCACAGAAACTCAAGAGAGAGTTTTATATAAAGGGTAAGTGTACATCAAGGGGGCGGGGGAAGAGGCAAAAAAAAAAAAAAAAAAAGAAAACATCCCAACCCTGTGTTGCCCAAGCCCACAAGTCCAACATTAGCCGACACGAATTCACAAAGTCCTCCTCTGTCTCACAACACACACACACACACACACACACACACACAATGACACCGACTGCTGGAGGAAAGCTGAATCAGTGAGCGTGTCAGTCTCTCAGCACTGGCAGGGTCTCCACGCGGCTCCCCCAGCACTCAGGGCTGCATCAGGGTAGGTCCATGCGGCTTCTCCTCAGGGAAGTCTCACAGACATCACAGAGCCTTGCCAACTGAAGCAAGGAACTGGCTAAGGCAGCTGCACCCAGGTCCGACCATCACAAAGCAAGAGATCTGAGAACTAGAAAGGCAAGGCTCATCGAGCCATTTATCTCTCCATCCTTCAATTGATCCCACATGTGTTTTATTTTGGGGGGGCATCACTGCTCTGGTGGGAGTAGGAAGCCTAGCCTTTATCCTGGAGAGCTGCTGGATTTGAACCGCCAACCCTGTGGGCTGCAGTCCCGCACACATCCACTACACCACTGGGGCTTAGCCTCCCCCACCCCACATATGTTTATTGGTGAGGATGGCACAATAAATCTTGACTATCTCATAAATTGAAAAATATTTATTTCTAATGACAAATCAATGAAATTTCGACTTGAAGCCTGGTGTAGCATGGGTCACAGTCTTCACGCTGGTTACTCAGAGGTGGGCATATCTGCATGTGGGTGGACCCACCTGGAGATGGATAGAGGAGCGGTGTCTTGGTTGCTACACTTGATCTTAGCTAAAAGGCCGAGAAGTGATGTCTTGGTTCTTAAGACCATCAGAAATAGCTAGTTTCTGATGGCCTTAGGAGACCCCTGTGAAAGGATTGTTCGACCCCGCCCCCAAAGGGGTCAAGACCCACAGGTTGAGAACCGCTGCTCATGCGCCTCTTAGAAATGGCAAAGACTGCAGGGAACAGAGCCCGTGGGAGAGGACCCGCGTGCCAGCAAGCTGGCATCTCTGAGCAGCTGTTGGGGCTCAGGAATGTGGGAGGTGGTTGGAGAGCTCCTTGGCTGCCAGCCTGAATCCTGGCAGCCCGTTGTCCTCGGCTGCCATCAAGGCTGTCTGCACTGGTGGCAGGAGGTCCCGAGCACAGCAGAAGAAAACACTGCCTGGCCCCCTCTTTGATCGATTTTGACCCATTGTGAGCCGGGAGCTTTTCGCTGGGTGAGCTTCAGGAGCAGCCCTCCAGACCCTTCTCCTCATCCGAGTCTGGACACTCGGCTGAAAGCCTGCTTGGGGCCACGACCTCCAAGCCTCCACTGACAGACAGGTGATGACGCAGCGGGCGGCAAATTGGGCTGGGAATCAAACTGCAGTCTCTTCTCCCACTGAGCCACCACCCTATTCAGTTTTTATTTTTTGGCATCGCTGCCCTCTGGTGGGAGGAGGAGGCCCAGCCTTGCTCCTGGAGAGCTGCTGCTGGATTTGAACCGCCAACCCAGTGGGACGCAGTCCTGCACACAACCACTACACCACTAGGGCTCAGGCCAGAATTACCGAGCTTGAGGGTGACAGCCCCGTACCTAACCACTAGGCCACCGGAGCCCCTTATCTATTTGCCAGTTGCACCCAGCTGTCTGGTCACCACCTTCTCCCTGTGCTCCAGAGGCCAGCTTGAAAGTTGAAAGGAAGACCCCGCTGCTTCTCATAGTGCTCTCTCCGACACTTATCCGGACTTGACTCCTGCCACAGGTACTGGCTAAGCCTAGGTGTGTCTAATTCAGGACAGTGAGATTGAAGCAGAGGTTCTTTAAGACAAGTTTCGGGCTGAGCCCCGGTGGCATAGTGGTTGTGCGCAGGACTGCGGCCCACTGGGACGGAGGTTCAATTCCAGCAGTGGGGCTGGGCCTCCTACTCCCACCACCAGAGAGCAGTGATGCCCCCCGCCCCCCCCAGAAAGACAGATGTTTCTCTCCTAAGGGAGCAGCCAGAGAGAGGGTCCTGCTTTTTCTGCTTGTGGTGAGACTGAACGTGCATGCTACCCTCCTGAAGGCCAGGGCTCCCGAGTCAGGCCCGTACGTCCTGAAGCCCGGTGACCTTTAGATGGTCAGTCTCGAGAGCGGATAAAATCGAAAGCCAGATGGAGGTGTGCTGCTTGCTGTGGAAACCCCGCTGAATAGGCCCGTATTTGCTCAGATGGACTTGAACTGAATTGCACAAAGCTGGGTGTAAGGAATGTCATGCTTATTTCTTCTCACTGGAGTGCCTTCTGTTCCCGGCCCTGATCCTACAGCAAAGTGGGAAAGCGGCCCCTTACCAGCCAGTCAGTCAGTCTGTGTTTTGGGGAGATCCTGGGATTCTGACACAGGTAAGAATATTTGGGGGGGCTGAGACCCGGTGGCGTAGTGGTTGTGCGCGGGACTGCGGCCCACTGGGATGGAGGTTGGATTCCAGCTCCACGGAGCAAAGGCTAGGCCTCCTACTCCCCCCACCTGAGGGCAGTGATTGCCCCCCCCCAAAAAAAAGAATATTTGGGAATACCTGTGGCCTTTAGGAGCCTAGGAGGTGTAGTGGAGGCAAGGTGGGCTGCCATCTGCGTGGTAGGCAGTTCAAAACCACTTGTGGCTCCTCAGGAGAGAGACTGGGGTTTTCCGGCCTGTAAATAGTTACACAGGAGACCAAAATACACAGGAGGCTTTGAGGAGCCAGCAATGACTCAGGCAGTGAGTTTGGTTTTATTTGTGTGTATGTCCTGTACCTCCTGAGAGGCCCACCATCCTGTGGGGCCCCCCTCTGCCACCACCTCTGAAGTCCCCCCCAGGTTACGGAGAGGGGAGACTCTCCTGGATGTGAGAATTGAGAATTTCCCACCGGCACTTCTTTTCCTTGTCTGCTCTTTTCCTCCTGGGGTTCTACCATAGAGCAAAGTGTGTCTTCAAGCTACCCAGTGACTGGGGTGGGGCCAGAAGAGTGACTGTCCTGGTGACTGCTGGAGAGACTGTGTCCTATGGAGACGCTGGAGAATCTGGGGCTGAAAACTCCACATTGGCGGCCTCGCACCTCTCGCCTTTGTCCCAGCACTCACTGGTAGGTTGGGGCTGCTGGCTTGTGGAGGGAGAGCAGCTCAGACTGTGGTGCCGAAGTTATTCACCAAACTAAACCAGACTCACTGCCACTGAACCGGCGTCTGCTCATAGCCACTCAGGTAGGACAAGGCAGCAGAGGCCCTGTGAAATTCCAGTAATAGAACTCTTTTTTTTTGGGGGGGGGGAGCATCACTATCTCTGGTGGTCGTGGGAGCTACCCAGCCCTGCTCCAGAGAGGCACTGCTGGATTTGAACTGCCAAGCCCCGCGCCACAGCCCCGCACTCAACCACTTATCCCACCGGGGCTCAGCCCTAGCATCTAATGTGGATCCACCTAGAGTGGATTCACTACGCCCACCTAGCCTCCTTCAAGGCATGTGATTCTCTGGTGAGCACATTTGTTCTCTCTGACCTTGTCAGACCAGCTGAATGGGCGATCAGGTGCTTTCTCGCCAGGGTCCATGTGAGGGGTACTTAAGAGGAGGCCCGTGAAGGCGGGCTGTTTCTGGTCTTGGGAAATCTCCAGGTAAGGCTCTCTGGTGCCAAGCAGGACTGGTGGTTCCTGGTTTTTGAATCCTTAGCCGGTGAGAGCCCTGGAATAGGGCGGCCTTGGACAGGGACACGGACTATTTTAAATAAAGTGACCAGACGTCCCCGCTTTTTAACAATTTAAAAACGTCCTGCGGCGTTTTAAAATTAAAATATATTACAGTACTATTTTTGCGTTCTATGAAAATTTTCGTTGCTCCATATAGACCAAATTTTTAATCAAGAAGGCCCCCCCACCCCCTGGTCAGTGGTGTCTTGCTTAAAATCTGGTCACTTTACAGAAACACAGGTCGCCCAGCTAAATTTAAATTCAGAGGCTTTTTAGCGTAATAAGCCCCGTGAAAAGACTGCGCGGCCCAGGCTCTGGGGAGAGGGAGGCTGGGACCAGGTGCAGTCACTGGCAGGGCTGGATTGCAGGAAGGAAGGTCGTGTACCGCCCGCGGCGCACAGGGGTGTGACCTTGCTTCACCAGCAACCCTCCCGCAGGCGCGCGTGGAGGTTGGGACGGGGGTGGGGCTTTTACGTGATTCCGGAGGGCGGGGCGTGAAGGGGGCGTGGTAGGGAGGGCAGAGTAGGCGGGGCATGAGGGCCATGGCGGATAAAGGGCCTGGACCACTTTAATTTGCAGCCTTCTTTGGGTCCGGTGGAGCTTGGGGTGGGTGGGGCGACGGGTGGGCGGGGCTTGGTGGGCGTGGCGGAGCGCTCGTGGGGGCGTGGCGGATGGAGGGCGGCCGCCGGCGGGCACGTGGCGCCGGCGGGTTTGGGGGCGCGCGGTAGCGGGCCGAAGACCCACGGAAAGGAGCCCCCTCGGCTGGTGCACGCTTTATTCGCGAGCGCGCCCGGGTCAGGCGGCCTCCAGGCGCCGCGCGGGGCTCCCCTGCTGCCTGGCCCGCAGCCTCCGCTCGCGGCTCTCCTCCATCTCCTGCCAGTGCTGCGCCTCCAGCTGCGTCTGCGGGGAGACGGGGCTCAGCGGAGGTCCACCGCGTCCACTTCGCACTCCCCACCGCGCCCTTCAGGGACACAGCCAGGTCGCCCCGCTGAGCACCGGGCCCCCCTCGGCGCACTTGGCGCCCCTAGCACACCGTCGGGTCCCCCCCAACCACTTCCTGTGCCCCCAGTGGACACCTCGCCCCCCGCTGCGTCCCCAGCCCCGCACACTCCTCCCGCCCCTCCGCACTGCACCCCGCGGCGCACCCGGGGCTTGGGGCGCACGGCCCGCGGCACGGACACGCGCAGCATCGCCGCCTGCCCCCGGCGCTGGGCCGCCTTCTCGGCGATCCGGCGCCGCAGCTCCAGCACGCGCTCGTCCTGCGAGGCCGGGTCCTCCGCCGCCTGGCCCTTCTTCTCCTCCCACCTGCAAGGAGACCAGGGGCCGGGTGGTGGGAGAGAGAGTCAGAAGTGGCCGGCCCAGCGGAGGAGCCCCGTACCTGAGAAGGTGAAGCTGGATGGAACTTTGTTGTTGTTTTTTTGGTGTGGTCTCAGGCAGGCTCCGGGCGTGGAGGATTTCCCACCAGTACTTGTATATGAGGAGACTTGGAAAAGTTCGTGGAAAGATGGAATGTAAAGATGATGTAACTTTCCCAGGAACTTTTTGAAGCGCCCACAGACACATAGAGTCTTCCTACATGATATAAAAAGTGAATCCCCCGCCATCTCATACTCCCTCTGGATAGGTCGGTGGGTATCCTTCCATCAGAGGCCGTTCTCTTGTGGACACTTGGTCTGTTTCAGAGCTGGAAACACAGGGAGTCCAGGACTGAGCAGTCCCTCAGAACCAATCATGAGAGTAGCCATATCAGGAGGGGAAAGGGGGGGTGGTGGTAAGAGAAATGGGGAACTGACCATAAGGATCTAAATATAACCCCTTCCCAGGGGGATGGGCAACAGAAAAGTGGGTGAAGGGAGACATCAGTCAGTGTAAGACATGAAAAATTAGTAACAATTTATAAATTATCAAGGGTTCCGGAGAGAGGGAGGGAAAGGGCTCGAGTAGAAAGAAAATGTTTTGAGAATGATGATGGCAACACATGTACAAATGTGCGTGACTCGATGGATGGATTGTGGTAAGAACTATATGAGCCCCAATAACGTGATTAAAAATAAAAAAAAAGGCTAAGAAACTTGGTCTGTGACTTCACAGCGCACACCTCAGCCTAAAGGCCAACTGTGGTGGGCGTAGTGAAGTCTCCTCGTGTCAGTGCCATCATGGGGACCTGCCAGGTGGCCCACCGGGTCCTCCTCCAGGGACAGCCCTGACCTTGCACCCCTCATGGGTCTTCTCCCAGCTCAAAAACTCACGGCCATCGAGTTGACCCTGACCGGCAGCTCTGAACAACAGTCGCTCAAAAAGGCAACTCAAGGCCCCTCTGCTTCCGTGCTGTCTACAGAGAAGGGCAGTCGACCTCCACCCCTGGTGAAGCCGAAGTTGTCAAAAAGGGGACCAAGTGGTTCATCCGCTGCTAATCAGACCGCTATGTCAAGATGAGGCGTCCCTGGGGCAAGCCCGGAGGCAAGGATAGCGGGGTGCGGAGATGATCCAGGGGGCCAGGTCTTGGTGGCCAACGTTGGTGACAATAAGAAAACCCAGCGCCTGCTGTCCAGTGGCTTCCGCAAGTTCCTCGTCCACGATGGCAGGAGCTGGGAGTGCAGCCGCTGCTGCTTTGGCACATTGGGCTTGTCACTGCACAGCATAGAAAGAGCCACCCGACCGGCCACCGGTCACCAATCCCAACGCCAGGCCGGGCAGCAAAGAAAGTGGGTAGAGGGCCCGTTTGCCAATTTTGTTTGTGCTAAGTAAAACCATAAATCAAAACAAAAACCCACCCCCCAACCACACCCGTTGCCGGAAAGTGCATCCCAGCTCACAGTGCCCCCTGGTGTTACAGAGGAGAACTGCTCCATTGAGTTTCCTCCTGGTTAGGGGCCTGCCATCCGGTCAGCAGCTGACCTTGAGTGAGGCCAACGTCGTAGTCACCGTGTCCATCCACCTCTTGGGGGGGGGCCGTCATCGTTTTCGCTGTCCTGGCAACATGTCCACAAAGTGTGCACGATGAAGCCTCTAAGACGCAGTCTGGCCACGCACACTTCTTCCAAGAGAGATCGCCTGGGCCCATTCGCCCATGGCACTTCCAGCGCCACGGCTCACATGCATCCGTTCTTCGGCCTTCCTTATGCAGGGCCCCCTGGGCGCGTGCGTGCGTGCGTGTGGGATCCTTGACAATACCATGGCTCGGAGCAGGCCCGTTGGAGTCCCCCAAGTCACACCCTTGCTCTCCAGTCCCCTGAAGAGGCCTTGTGCAGCGGATGGACCTAGAGCGATACATCTTTTGATCTCTGGACCGCTCCTTCCCTGAGCATTGATCGTGGGTCCCTGACAACCTCCATGTACACCAGCATTACCCAAAACAAAACAAAACAAAGACCCAAACACACGGCCAGCTGCTCAAGTCTGACTCAGACCTCGCCCCCTGTGGGTTTGGGGGTTTTGGTTTTCGGGGTGCCTGGAAAGCGACTAATACAATGCCGGGCTGTGGAGAGTGGGGTGGGGGCACTGACCTCAGGGCAGCGGCCCTGCCCATGGCCGCGCGGCACATGGAGAGGCGCTCCACGGTGTCCTGCAGCTCCTGGCTCCTGGCGCGCTTACCCTGGATGATCTGGTCTCTCTTCTCCTCCTGCGCCCGCTGCTGGGCCTCCTTGAGCAGGGCCAGGCGCTCTCGGAGCTCCACGATGGACATCTCCCCCTCCAGGCCGTGCCCTGGGATCTGCCGAGGGGGATGCATCAGGCACCAGGTCAGTGGCCCGCTGGGTCTTGCTGGCACAGACTTGGGGTGTGGTGGTCTGGTGGCGGGCTCTCCCAGGCGCCTTCACAGATGATGCCTGCCTGCCCCTGGCCCCAGGCCTTTCTGCTGCTCCAGCGCTGAGGCCACAGTTCAGATGCCACCTCAACACGAGAGACCCTTGGCAGGGTCACCAGGCGGCTCACAGGATGACCTGGGGACAAGTCCCCTGGCCACAGCCCTTGCTCGCTGGACCCGTGGATCTGCTTTCCTGGGGTCAGCATCATTCCTGGACCTCCCATCTCTGCAGCCCCTTCCGCTTGCACCTCTGCTCTGACTGCACCTCTCTAGCTGGGGTCTCCTAAAGTTTCCTATCCCCGGGGACCAGACAGCCCCTCCCCTCCCTGTCCACTCATAAGGTCTTCCCAGGCCTTGCCTACAGCTCACAGCCAGCCTGGCCTGTATCTCCCAGACGGCCTTGGGGTTGTTGGGGTTTGGGTCCGTGGAGCCAGACCTAGGTCACCAGCATGGAGGGGCTTAGTCCAGGGCTAGTGATGGTGGCTTTCAGGGCGCAGTGAGATACCCCTGGCCCCAGTCAGGGGAGTGGCTTTCTGGACACGCCCCTCCGGATCAGTTCTGAGCCGTGGGGGTGGGGAGCGAGCCCACCTGGGTCAGGTCCACCAGCTTGCCCTTGTGCACGGGCTGCGTCTCCAGGGCGCGCAGCTGGTTGATGAGCTCGCACCGCTGCCGCTGCTGCTCCCGGGCTTCCTGTGCGCGCTGCAGCAGCAGCTCCCGGCTCTTCTCCGTCACCTCCTGAGCTTGGGGGCCAAGCGGGGTGCTGAGGGGCCTGGGGGCGGCCTCGCCTAGGGCCTGCCAGCCAGCACCGCAGCTCGCCCGCCGTACCGATCTGCCGCCGGCCCTTCGCCAGCCTTGCCTGCGCCGCGCGGACGTTCTTCTGGGCCTCCGCCACCTGCGCCACCAGCTGCCTCATGGACCTTTGCTCTCGGCGGCGCCTCTCCGCACGCTGCCGCTGCAGCGCCACCGCCTGCCGGACAACGGGCCACGCGCGCCATGAGGCCTGGGGTCTCCGGACTTGACTCAGGGTGCTGGGCCCAAGCCAGTCACGCCTGCTGGTCCCCTTACCGTCCCGCTGCCTCTGAGAAGTTCCACCGCTTGTATTGCTCCCAGAGTGTGTGTGTGTGTGTGTGTGGGGGGGGGGGGTCTGAGCCCCAGCACCACAACATGCCCCACCCAAATCCGAGGATGAAACTAGAGTGAGGCCAGAGGTCTCCCCAGCAACATCCACTCCTGCACCCCCTCCCCCACCCCCAGAGGAGACAGGTGGTGCTTTTACTCAGTCACGGTTTGCTGCTGGGGCTGGGCACTCGGACAACAGCCAGGCCACCCTGAGGGCTCGCCAGACCCTGGGGAGCACCCGGTGTCCCAGCAGCCGTATGTCCCCTCCCCTGGGAGGAGGGCACTCCTAGCCCGTGCGTTCCACACTTTGTTTAGTCCTTGTGCCTCAGAAGGACCCTGCCCAAGGCAGAAGGCAGCTTTCTGCTTCTGCGCCCTCTGTGCACGCAGGGGTCCCCCAGCACCCTCCCTTCAGTCCTGCTTAGGCGCACCTACCGGTTACCTGCGTGCTTCCTCTAGCCCAGGGG
>PVJH01013177.1:45343-61722 GCA_004026705.1 Nesogale talazaci
CCATCATTAGCCAGTGCTGCCCCAGCAGTGCTGGGGTGGGTGGCATCGGCAGAAATGTTTCCTTGCAGATTTTGGAGGCTGGGCGGCTGGCCACCGGCCCTGGACGGAGACTATCTGAGCTCTCGGGTCTGGTATTCGCTGGAAACCTCCAGGGCCTTGGCCCAAACATCCCTGGGTCTAGGAAGTTCCAGGGGCCCAGCAACAAAGGACACACTGCCCGGCCAGCTCTTCTTTCTCCCTGGTACCGACACCCTGCCTTCTCTCTCCGCTGACGGCATAATGGTCAGGCTGCGTACCCTCGGGCTGGCAGTTTGAAAGCCACCACCTCTCCGTGGGAGAAAGATGGGGTTTCCTCCTCCCCTTACTCCGCTTGCACCCGATCATGCTTGAGACAACATCGTTACACGACTGGCAGACCATTAGAGACAACTCATGGCTTCGATGGCCCGACACATAGCGGGGAGGGGTGGAGGGTGGGAGGTGGGGCAGACACATGCGTTAATCCACGACAGTGGAAAACCAGCATGACCGTTTCTGGTCGGAAGCCACTGGGAGCCATTCAGGGAGGTGCGTTTCTTGCTCAAGACGTGGTGCAGGGCGGGGCGGGACCTGCAGTGCTTGTCACGGGCTCAGCTCTTCCAGGGAGCCAGCGGTGGCCCGGCCGTCGGGAGCTCCTCCTGAAACTGCACACTGAGCCAAGAGGAATGGCCTTGGGTAGCTTGGGGCCTGGGCACAGAGACTGAGCATAAAGAATTCATTACGTAATGCATTTGCAGACCTGGGAGAAGAGGCTTCGAAATGGTCACTCCCTTACTGACCCAATGGAAGAAACTTTCGATCGATAAACCACATTTCAAGAGACTTACAGACAGAAATAGACAGCCTCATAATAATAGCAGAAGACTTTCACGCATCATCTTCAAGGAGGGACAGGGCCACTAGACAGAAACTCAACAAGGACGTGGCAGAATTAATGAGCACCTCCATCAAGCAACCTAACCTCACAGGCGAATACAGAACCCCCGCCCCAACAAAAACTCAATGTGCATTCTTTCCTAGTGTGCACAGAGCTTACTCCACCACAGACCACATGCTAGGCCACAGAGCTGCTTCAATAAGCTTTAAGACATCAAGATTCTACAAAGTGTCTGATCACGATGCTGTTAAATTTGAAATCAGCAACAGGGAGGCAATAAAAATCAAACACGTGGAAACTGAGTAGCACCCTGCTTAAAAGCTACTGGGTAATGAAGAAAATCAAGATGAAAAATTAAAAATAGTGTTCATATCACGTCAGGGTCACCAAAACAACCAAAAAACAAAAAGAAAAATTAAAAATAAATCAGGGCTGAGCCCCGGTGGCGTAGTGGTTGTGCGTGGGACTGTGGCCCACTGGGATGGAGGTTCAATTCCGGCTCCCAGGAGCAAAGGTTGGGCCTCCTACTCCCACCACCTGAGGGCAGTGATGCCTAAAATTAAAAAAAATTAAAAATAAATCATTGAATTCAAATAAGAATGAAAACACGACATACCCAAACCTTTGGGACATAGCAAAGGCAGTCCTCAGAGGGCAATTTGTAGTAACAAACACAGACAGCAGAAAAGGAAAATGACCCTTTTTGATGCTGCCATGATTTCGTTTCAGACAATCTCTGACTCCAATTGGGACGAGGGTGGGGGCTTCTGGCGACAACCTCAGACTGGGGACTTAGAGCACTGTTAAAATGACTTTTGGTGTCATGCCCTTCACAAAAAGGAAGCAGGACCTTGGAGAAATGGACTTTCAGGCGGAGGCAGGGATGAGCCTGGAGCATCTTCCAGTACCAGAAGTTAAGGAATTACTAGAAAACACACAGAGGGGAGCGTGCCCCAGCCACACAGGAGTCTCCTGAAAGGGCAATCTGCACAACAGAACAAATAAGTGTGAAAATAATCCATCAAGTCAATATTCGTGAGTCCACAATGACACAGATATTGGAGGAGGGGAGTGCATCAAAAGGGCTGTGGAAGCAGGGAGCTGAACAAGAAGGCAGGTTTGTAAATGGTGGAGTGAATACATAACATCTGTTGGGAAGGGGGAGACTTCTCTCCCGGGTCTCCCAGTAACTGGGGAGCTGTGCAGCTTCACAGAGGTGGTGGAACTGAAGGACCGAGGATGGGAAAAGGAGGAACCACTGCTGCAGAGAAATGCAGCTGACACACCTTGCCGCCCCGGCAATGGAGGTCTCCAAGGGCAACCCTGAGTCGGGGTCAGAGCGTGCCCCTGGATGGTGGGATGACAGGGCATTGCCCGTCTGTGGTCTTCCTCTCTCAAAGGACACGTCCCGAGAGAGTGCGCTTTTACAACCGCCTGGTCACCACTCTGTAAAACTGTCAAGGCCGTCAACAACGAGGAGAGCCCGAGGAACTGTTGAAGCCGAGAGGGGCTCAGGGCTCCGGGCCGACCTAATTCGTTGTGCTCTTCTGGGTGGAACTTAAGGACAGAAAAGGACATTCGTTGAGAGGGAAAAAAAAAAAGTCAAAATCTGTTAGGTGCTCTCCTGTCGATTTCTGACCCAGAGTAGAAATGCCCCATAGAACTTTCTACGCTGAAATCTTTATGGGAGCAAAGTGCCAGGGAAGGGAGCAGGCACGCTGGGGTTCAGTTAGCATCTGTTAGCATTCTTCAGTCAACCGCTGTGTCACCAAACCCAACCCGACTCAACCCGTGACTATCAACTCCAATTTCTTGCAACCCTGTAATACAGAGTAGGAGGGCCCTTAACAGTTCCCGAGGCCATCATCGTTACAAGCTTGTTTAATGTTCCTTTAAGCAAGTACATCAGCGTTGAAGGAAGGCCTGCCACCTCAGAGGCGGTCTCAAGAACATATCCAATGCGTCTGACACTAATGGCCAAACACCAGATGAGTAGTGGGTTGACATCAAGAACATCACCCATGAAATGAAGAAACAGCAAACCAAACCAGCTCAAAGAGGACGTCAGAGAAGACCTGGGAGCTAGCTAGCTCTTGCACACAGAGTTCCCAGAGCTGCGGCTTGTGAAGAGATGAGCGGAAGATTTCAGAGCATGGCTTGAGCAGACAGAGCGTTCTGATGGAACCTGCCAAGACCTAGAGTTAAGAAGCCAGATGTGCAGTCCCTCTCGGGTTTTCTCAGGCAGAAAGCACTGAAGAAAACCTTCCAGCCTTGCCGGACTGTGAGTGACTGGCTAGGGCTGCCAGCCACAGTCTCTGCGACTTCCTCCACCTAGCAGAGTGGTTGGTGACAGGTCCCAACAGAGTCGGTCCAGACTCACAGCGACCCTAGCATGAAACACTGTCTGGCCTGCTGCCATGCTCACAGGTGTTCTTAGGTTTGAGCTCACTGACTCTGCCACCATGTCAGTTCACTTGTCGAGTGTCTTCCTGTGTGTTTTTTGTGTCCCCTCTAGTTGAGCAAGTGTGACGCCTTTCTTCAGGGACTGATCTCTCCTGACAACATGCCCAAAGAACCTGGGACAAAATCTTGCCCTTCTAAGGAGCAGAACTCTGGCTGTTCCTCTTCCAGGACAGAACTGTTTTTCCTTTTGGCAGTCTATGGCATTTGAAATATTCTTCAGTGGCTCCGTAACTCAAAAAGACACCCATCCTTCCATATTCAGTGTCCAACTTACACACACACACACACACACACACACACACACGAGGTGACGGAACAGACCATGGCTGGGCCCAGGCGCACCTGAGTCCTCAAGGTGTCCTCTGGCTTTTCAACACTCTAGAGAGATCAGGTGCAGCAGGTGGACCCTGTGCACCATGTCCTTTGATGTCCTGACGGCAGCTCCCGTGAGCACTGACCGTGCATCCGGGCAAGATGACATCTGTGACCACTTCAGTCTTTTCTCCATGGGTTCAGTTTTGAGGATTTGGGTTTCTTGACATTGAGTAATTATCCATGCTGAAGTCCGCCTGTGCCCATGTGAGGGGTTTGTGGCCCAGTGGACATGTGAGCAGGTTACACGGAACCCAGGAGGCATGGGACCATGTAAATAGGGGGGATGGAACCTGAACATGGGGATCGGTCCATTTGGCCATCTTCTAGACTTCAAAGGAGCCATCCCAGATTTCCTTCTGGAAGGTGAGGGAAGACCCCAGAAGCAGCACAGTTTCTGGATCTCAAGCTCCCTGTGCTGCACCTCCTCCACCCAGGAGACAGAAATCGTGACACCAGAGACAGTGAGAGAAGGCTGGGCGTGGTGGTGGCAGAGGCAGTGCAGCTGGGAGACCCCCTGGAGAAAGGACGGTGGGCTTCTGCCCAGCCAGCGAGTTCCTTACAAGGGAGAGTGGCAAGAATGTATCTCCTGCCCTATGGACATGGGGAGAAAGATGAGGGCTCTCTATGCCCATAAGGAGCGGCTGTCTGGCTCGGAAATTCACAGGGGGCAGTTAATGCCATGTTGAATTGGCTCTGCCCCATACTGACCCTATGCACGGAACACCACCCAGTCCTGGCCATTCTCAAAAATGTGCCTGGACTTGACCCGCCAGATCAAGTCCGTAAGTCCAATATTGCCTCATGTGTCCGAAACCAGTCTATAATTTCCTCTTTAGACTCGTGCAGCCGTGCAATGACACCGAATGCAGGAAGGTCGCAGGTCAGTGGGTGGAGAGTCTTCTGGAACCAGTAGTGGTGGGCGCATCTCAGCGCTGGCGTGAGTCTCCACGTGGCTTCCCCAGCTCCAGGGCTCTGACTCCATCAGCGTAGCTCCAGGTGGCCAGATCAAGTCCATCTCAGGAATGGCTCTCAGGGACAGAGTGAGCGTCCCTGGCCTCCAGCGAGCTGTTTGTCTCCTTGGCGTCTCCAAATGAGGTCATCAAACTGCGACCTGATTGACAGGCCAGACTCCCCCCCTTTGCAAGTGGACAGGAGATGACGTAACTGCCACATTGGTCCTGCGGGATCCCTATGAGTCGCAACTGACTGGAAGACAGTGGGTTTTCCCCCCACTGTGGACACGTGATCAGGAGGCACTAGTCCCTGGGGGAGTCAAGGGGAAGGCCACCACCGAGGAGGGCAGCCCGCCCGGAGATGGACTGACAGAGCGGCTGCAACCATGGCCTGAGTGCAGCGGTGTTGTGAGGATGGCGTGGGGCCCCCAGGCAGTGTCTTGCTGGGTTGGACACAGGGGTCGCTCTGAGATGGGCCTGCATCGAGGACAACTGACAGACGCACAGACAGACAGACAGACATGCAAACAGACAGAAAGGCAAGAGCAAAGCTTGAGACTGAACACGCACCGGCACCAGGGGACGAGTCCATCGGGGGAAGGTGTTCCTTGTGACTTCTGAGAGTGTCCCTGGTGGGTGGCCCTCAGGGGAACTTGTTCTTGGGACAGGCAGAGTCACACGCCTGGCCCGTTGAGACCCAGCGGGCTCCCTCCTGGCCTCCGTGGAAGGCCTGGGCTTGTGGGACATGCAGGTTGGGAGGCCCCATCTGGGCAGCCTGCCTTCAGAGGAGGATGAGGAGTCCAGAACGACCCACCGGCTCAAAAACCATACTGTCAGGATGCCACGCTCCAAGGGGCGGTGTGTCTGGATTTCTACTAGAAGCCCAGGTCTTGCCTGAAGGGCACCCAGGTGTGTCTGGACCTCTGACCCTGCCGGGGGGGAACAGCCACACAGCCGGCTGGTCCAGATGTGTGGTCAGTCGGGGTACCCAGCCCACCCTGTTCAAGGAGGACAGAGAATCCATTGCCACCCTCTGAGTCATGGCCGGGGTCAGCCCACAAGCTGGTCAGCCCCACAGAGTCGGGCTCTGGTAGTTACGTAATCTATTGTAAAGTTGAGACTATTAAGAGTGAGGAGGTGCTGAGCCCCGGTGGTGTGAGTAGTTGAGTGCAGGACTGCAGCCCGTGGGCTTGGCGGTTCGAATCCAGCGGCGACTCTTAGGAGTAGCGCTGGGTAGCTCCCATGACCATCAGAGGGCAGTGATGCCCCCAAAAAGAGTGAAGGGGTGGAGGTTAGCCTGTCACTCAGGTCGCAGCTTGATGACCTCATTTGGAGGCGCTGAGAAGATAAACAGCTCGCTGGAGGCGGGACACACACACACTCCCTGAGAGACATCCCTGTTGGCCAGACACTGGGAGCGACGCTGATGGCAGCCAGGGCCTTGGAGCCGGGGGAGCCACCTGGAGACCCACAGCCACACTGAGATGCTCCCACCGCCACTGGATCCACAAGACTTCCCACCCGCTGGCCTGCGAGCTTCCTGCACTCGGCGTCACTGCCGTGTTGCATGAGTCTGAAGCGGAGTTTACAGACTGGCGCTGGGCATATGGGCTAATGTTGGACTTATGGACCCTGATTTGAACTGGGCTTGGATGCTTTCTTATGTCTATCAAGCTCTAGCAGTGTCTACGTATTTCTCTCTCTAGTCCACCCAGACTAACACATGGGCCACGTACAATTGGCTTCTCCTTAGGCCATGGTGCCGTGGTCAGATGGCTCAGCTCCCCCCCCCCCCCAATGCCCTCACTGCCTGAAGCAAAGCCCCTCACCTCCTCCTTCTTCTGCTCCGCTTTCTGCTTGTTCTCCTGCACGAGATTCTGCCGGGCCAGGATGGCCTCCTCATGGCTGAGCTTCCCCTGCAGCCTCCGGCACTCCTCTGCGGCCCGCCGCTCCTCCTGGTCCTTGGTCTGCATCTTCCTCTGCCACTCCAGAAACTCCGAGAAGTCCCCAGCCCCTTCGACGAGCTTGTCCACCCTGGGGTAAGGCCCGGGGCATGGTGTGGACTGACTGTTGTGGGCCAGGCTGTGCGGCCCTACCAGCCTTTCCCAGGGGTGGGTGGCCTGCTCCTTCTCCCATCCCCACCCAAACTCCCTCCGCCCCCACTTCTGTGCACCCCTTTCTTAGCCACTCACCCATCTATCCACCCTCTCACCCACCACCCTTTTGCCAACCCACCTGCCATGCCTTTGCCTGCTGTTGGTCCATCTACTGTCTCTGCCTATTCATTCTCCTTTCCCAACATCTATCCACCCATCGCCTCTGTCCACCCGTCTATCTATCTCCCACTCCTCTGTCCAGCCATCTGTCCGCCCATCCTCTATCCATCTGCCACCTCCCTGTCCATCTGTCTATCCATCCACCACCCATATATCCATGCACCATCCCAATTTCCATCCATCTTCAACTTCCCTGTCTACCTGTCTAACCATTTACAATTACCTGTCCACCCATCATCCCTATATCCACTTATCACAACTTCCCTGTCCACCTGTCTATCCATCCACCACCCTTTGGCTACCCCGACCTTCTCTCCCTACCCAATCCATCTGCCAGCCTTCCAGTCCTTGCACTGCCCATGCAGCCGTGGACCGGGCGAGCTTGGGGGGCTGATCTCTTAGAGGAGGGCTGAGGGAGGTTTGTGAGGACTGGGGGGTCAGCTCAGTGGCTTCCTGAGCTGGGAGAAAAGTCGTGTCCTCTTCAGGGTCACAACCTGAGACCCGCCCCTGCCCAACCACCCCTTTGTTCCCAGTGAAGGTGCTCCTCTTGCCCTCTGTGCAGATGCCCATCTTCCCATTCCCCCATCTGTAGCCCAGGGCATGGAAGGGGAGCTAGGGGCTCCAGGAGCAGCAGTCTCTGGGGGTCATCCCAGCCTCCCCCAGGGGCTGCCCCCACCTCTCCAGTTCTTTGTCCACCTGCCGCTGGTACAAGGCCCCTTCTCGGAGGATGGCAGCGGTGTTTAGTTTGACTGGGACGTTGTCAGGCTGGGGCGGATGGATCAGACGGGCCGTTACATGCTTCCTGCTCTCCACATCTGCCCCTGGCACCACCATCGGAGCCCCCAGAGCAGAGGAGGCACACAGGTGGGTGCTAGGGGGAGGGTGTGGACCCCCCACCCGGGGCTGCATGTGTGCCCCCTCACCCTGTAAAAGGTCAGTGTCGGGGTCCTGCGGATCCGGGGCGGGGTCTGCAACCTCAGCTTCTTCTCGGAGACCTGTAGGACCATGGTGGAGAGGCAGCCCACCAGGGGCCCAAAACCAGGGGCCCCCAGACCCCAGCTGAGAAGGACCCCGAGTGAGTGATGGGCCTGAGAGTCTTTCCATCCTGAATCCAATCACCCTTCACGTTCCCATCCTGGTCCTTGAAATCCCCTTGCCTGGCAGACACCACTGGCCTGCCCAGGTCAGGGCTAGAGGGCAGGCTGGCCCCAGGAGGAGACAGCTGGCAAAGCCTCGGGTTCTGGCTATAGTGTGTGTGTGCAGAAGTAGAGTGGGGGTTGTGGCTGAGGAGGGACTGGCTCTCCCCCAGTGGTCGCCCATCTCCCCGCCAAGAACCCACCTGCAGGGCCCCACACAGGCTTAAATGCCCTCTCGTCCCCCCTCCCCCCCCACATACATGGTAGGAGACGGCTCCTCACAGAGAACCATCCCTGATTGAGGGTGAGGGTCCCCAAACCTGGAGGCATTGGCGATGGGGCTCCTGTCCTGTCTGCACCTGTCTCTCCTGCTCCTGTCCAAGCTACACCTGTCCGAGGCTGTCCCTGCGTGCCTCTGTCCCTGCCCACTACCCCGCTCACCACTGCACCTGCCTTTGTCTACCTGATCCAGTAGGTGGCTGCATGGTCGCTGGCCACTGGCCCCATGATGGCCCTTCGGGGGACTTATTGGGAGGTGTCAGATGGGGCGCCTGGGGGGACTCTGGGCAGCCTGAGGTCCGAGAGAAGGCCAGGCCTCACCTGTGTCGGGGGCCGCTCCCGGGGCCTGGGCATGGCGCAGCGCAGCTCCTCCACATTGGCCTTCAGCAGCAGCTCCTGCAGCCACAGGTGGCTGGGCCTCGCCCTCAGCTCTTCCATCCTCCTCCCCTCTCCCGGAGCCTGGTCCCCTGTCCTCCCTCCCTCCCCCACCGCCCCCTTGCCTCTTCCCACCTGTGTATCTTCCTCCTCCCTCTCCCTGCCTCACCCAGCTTCCCTGCCACCCAACAAAGCCTTCAGCAGAGCGTGCCCAGCCGGCCCCCCCTGGGATGGGGGCTGGGCCGTCCAGCTGCACTGGGTGGCGCCTCGGCCTGAGTGCCCCCCCTCCAGCAGTGCAGCGCTCACCTCCGCCTTCCGCCGGTTGTACCGCTTGCTCATCTCCAGCAGCTGTTTCTCCTTGGGCAGCTGGTAGGTGCTCCTTGGAATCTGCCCGGTGGGGAGGAGGGGCTGTCAGATGGGTGCAGATGGCCCAGGTGGGGTGGGGTCTGCAATGGCCACTGCTAGTGGCAGCAGTGGGGGTGGGGGAGGGCAGTGCCCAGGGCCACTGCAGGTTCCGGCAGGGTGGAGTTGGGGGAGGTGAGCCCACTGGATGTTAGTGGGTCATTTGAGTGCGGGGCTGGGGCGGGGTGGGGGGTGGGGGCTGGACACAGGTGACAAGGGAAGATAGAGACAGCGGAGGGAGAGGCCAGGATGAATGGGCAGACATCGGACCAGGTCGCATGACGGAGGGGGAGGGGGCATGTTCTGGACTCTACAAAGGGGAGGAGCCCCTGTCTGTTCACTAGAGAGACCAGGGGTCCTGGGACCCAGGGTCCAGCCCTGAGAGGTGCCCCGGGCCATGGGGGAAGCTATATCCATGGTGTGCTGGAGGGCAGCGGGGGTGTCTGCCCTGACTCTGGAACCCTACCTCCACTCTCTGAGCACCAGACCTTCCTCATCTGCAAGTATGGCGGGCATCACAAACCCAGCACTGAGGACTAATCTCTCTCAGTCGTCAGACTCCTTCCCCTGGCCTGGTTCTTGCAGTCTCCCTGGTGCCTGTCTCTTGGCACACGCTGCCCACCTGCCTCCAAACATTGCCCCAAACCGCCTCTCCTCCAGGCAGCTTGTGAACACACCCAGATGCAAAGTCCCCGCTCCCACACCTCCTCTTCTCCTCTCCGGCCTCCTTACTCGGCTTTGGCCCTTTGACCTCCTGGCTGACCACAGCACTTGGGGAAGTCACCGTCCCAGGCCATTGGCCTAGGCGGGGTTCCTGGCTCACACATGACTCCCCCATGTCACCCCCAGGTCCATACTCATCTCTTCAGTCCTTGCTCCAAAGGCACTTCTCGTGGCCCCCCGATACCCAGAAGCACCAGGGCACCACCACTTCTTACACCCACCCCTGTACTATCATTTTCTCCTTGGCATCGGTCGCCAACCTGGCGCATGAGACACGCTATGTGGCCAGCTTGCTGTCTGAGACGCTCCCTGGAGATGCCCATGGTTGCTGTGGTTTGACTGTACCCTCGGTGCCTGAACCTGCGCAGGACAACACCCTCCTAAAGGTTTCTTGAATGCCTGGTGACCATGACTGAACATGTTATCCAAGAGCCCACAGAAGGATCCAGTCAAGAAAGGAAACCCGTGAAAGAGAATTTCAGATATCCATACTTGTGGCAGTCACTGATCTGTGTCAATTTCAGCACTGAGAGTGTATGGGTGGAGTCTGGCCTGTCAGTCTGGAGAGAGCCAATGAGGCCTCTGTGTGGGCACAGCTTTCTCCTGAGAATTCTGGGAAGTCTTGGGCTATTTTCCAATTGGAGGTGAGAGACCCCAGACTAAGTTCAGGGAGACAGACCACTGACAAGATGAGATGACAGCATGCTGATAGATCCTGATTTCTGGAGACTGGAGGAGCCAGAGGAGAAGCCACATGGGCTTACCCTGATGGAACCAGGCCTCTGGGCCCAGAGAAGCCACGTGGAGACCCCTGCCAGTGCTGAGATGCTTCTACTGCCAATGGATACTGCTGGTGGACCCTGAGTCCTGGAAACGAGGAGCCATGGGGGGACCCCCTGCCTTCTACTGCCACTGGATACACAAGACTCTGCACCCACTGGCCTGTGATTGTCCTGGTGAATCGGAAGGAGACTTTATAGATTGGTATGAGACATATGGGCTAGCATCAGACTTATGACCTTGGATTGGACTGGGTTGGGATGCTTTCTCAATGTTCCACTCCTCCTGTATATAGACCTTTCCCTTATATCCATATGCATGTTCATGAATTTGTTTCTCTAGTCTACCCAGACTAACACAATACTCTAGACTTTTCTGGAGTCATGGAGGAGTTGGATGGACCCCGCAAATGACTGTTCCGAGAGCAACTTGAAACCTTGAATCAAAAACATCCATTGTGAAGCAAACACTAGATTTTCTTCACCAATGATGCTGGCCTGACTTCACACTGTGTTTTTTTTTTTTTTCACACTGTGTGTTTTTAAGAACGATTTCTCTGGGATGGCAAAGAGGAGGGCCGGGAGCTTGTGCCGACAGGGGAAGAACAACTAGGGAGAGGAAGGTGAGAACAGTGGTCGCACTGACACCAGGTGAGCACCAGGGGACTGGTGCTGACAGGCCCACAGCTCTGAAGGACAGAGCATGACAAGGGGCCAGAGGGACAGACACTGAGTTAGGATGACCGGAAACAAACTGAGCTCAGAGAATCTGGGGTCGGAAGTGCTTAGACAGAATAATGGTTGGGCTTCTTGGCCATGAAACCCTGGTCACCTGTCGGTTCATCAATTATCCACCTACCATACTGTCCACCTATTCATTTACCATTCCATCCATCCACCATCTAGTCATCTGTCCATCCACCATTCCATCCCTCCATCATCTATTCATGCTTTCATCCACCATTCCATCCCTCCATCATCCATCCATCCATCCATCCATCCATCCATCCATCCATTCATCCATCCATCCATCCACCGTTCTGTACACACATTCACCTACCATGCCATCCCTCCACCATCTATCCTACATCTATCTACTGCTCCACCCTTCCACCATCTATTCATCCATCATCCAGTTCCATCCCTCCACCATCTGTTCATCCATCCATTCACCAGGCCATCCCTCCACCATCAATTTATGCACCCATCCACAGTTCCATCCATCCACCATCTATTCCTACATCCATCCACCAGGCCATTCACCCACCGTCCTATGCATACATTCACCGACCATGCCCCCCATGGCCCGTGTGTCCATACTGGTTCCGTCTGTGTGCTGAGCAAACAAGCAGGTGTCAGTGCTGTTGAGCCGGTCCCGACCCGTACTGACCCCATGAACAACAGAAGAAACCACTGTGTGGTCCCGCACCGTCCTCCTCATTGTTCCTATGTCTGAGCCCATTGCGGCAGATTCCTTCCTCTTTCCGGCTGCCTCTCCACCTTCCCAAACAGGATGCCCTCCAGGGAGCCCTCTCCTGACCACCAGTTCAGAGGACGTGCGATGAAGTCTCGCCACCCTGGCCTCTAAGGAGCGTTCCGGCTGCCCTCCTTCCAGGACAGTTGGGTTTGTCCCTTTGGCAGTCTGTGGTACCTTGAATAGTCTTCTCCAGGACCGTGGTTCAAATCCGTCGGTTCTTCAGTTTTCCTTTCTCAGTGTCTCACCTTCCACATGCAGACGGGGCGACAGCACGGCTTGGGTTAGGCTCACCTTCGTTCTCAAAGGGACCTCCTTGCTCTTCACTATTTTAAAGAGTCTTGTGCAGCAGATGGCCCTAATGCAAGTTGTCTGTTGGTCTCCTGACTGCGGCTTCCCCCAGCACTGACGGACTCTGAGGCAGGCACATTCCTCGTGCTGTCGCTTGGCTCTGCTTGCATAACTGCCCCTTGGCTTGCGTACAAGTTCTGCACGAGGGCGATGAAGAGCTCTGGGATCCCCGTCCCTCTCAAGGCTACCCATCCTTTGTTAAGATCCATACAGTCGAATGCTCGGAACAGTCAATGAAACACAAGTCACAACCTTTCTGATCGTCTTTGCTTCGAGCCAAGATCCATCTGACATCAGCAAAGCGTTCCTGGTTCCATGTCCTCTTCTGAATCTGATCTGACCCTCTGGTGGCTCCCGGTCAATGTGCTGCCGCAACCGTTAGATGATCTTGAGCAAACTTTGACTTGTCTGTGAGACCAATATTGCTCTATCGTTTGAGCCTTCTGTGGGGTCGCCTTTCTTTGGAATGGGCACAAATATGGAACTCCCCCAGTCCGTTGGCCAGGTAGTTAGCGGTCTTCCAAATTTCCTGGCATAGACGAGTGAGTGCTGCCAGTGCTTCATTGGCTTGTGAAAGCATTTCAATCGGTGCTCCACCACTTCCCGGGGCCTTGTTTTGGGCTAGTGCCAACAGGTGCATTTTAGCGCAGCTCGAACTTCCTTCTCCAGCCCCCTTGGTTCTTGCTGGCATGCTACCTCCTGAAACGATGGGCTGTGGGTGGATTCTTTGTGGTGCACTGACTTCCATTTTCTCTTGGTACCCCCTGCATCACTTAATATTTTGTCCATAGGATTTTTCAAGACTACAACTCAAGACTTGAATTTTCCACTGGAGTTTTTTCAGTTTATGAGTGTGCTCTTCCCGTTGGGTTTTCTCATTCCAGACCTGTGCACCTTTCATGAGAATATTTGACCTTGTCTTCTAGCGCTGTCCTTTGAAATTTTCTATTCAGTCCTCCAGGTTCATCTTTTTTTCCCATGGCCTTTAGCTACTCTGGGATTACAAGCAAGGTTCAGAGTCTCTTCTGACATCCACTTTGACTTTGTCTCATTCCTGTGTTTTCAGTGAACTTTTTCTTTCTTCATGAATGATGGTCTTGATGTCCTCCCACAGCTCATCCGGTCTTAAATCATGAGTGTTCAGTGCATCAAACCTGTTCTTGAGGTGTTCTCTAAATTCAGGTGGGACAGACCTAAGGCTGTATTTTGCCTCTGTGGATTTGTTTTTGTTTTGGCATCACTGCCCTCTGGTGGTTGTGGGAGCTACCCAGCCTTGCTCCCGGAGAGCTGCTGCTGGATTTGAACCGCCAAGCCAATGGGCTGCAGTCCCGCACTCAACCATTTACGCCACCGGGGCTCAGCCTGATCTGTGGATTTGTTTTCATTTTCTTCAGCTTTATCCTGAACGTACCGAAGAGCAATTGATGGTTTGTTCCCAGTCGGCTCTGGACTGGATTTCACGCCTGATATTAAGGCTCTTGGTCGTCTCTTCTCACGGATGTAGTCGATTGGATTTCTGTGCGTTCCATCTGGAGAAGTCCATGTGCATAGTCACCTTTTACATTATCAAGAAAGGTCTTTATTATGAGCAAGTTGCTCGTTTTGCAAAATTCCATCATGCGATCTCTAGCTTCATTTCTATCGTCAGGTCACTATTTTCCAACGACTGTTCCTTCTTCTCTCTCACTTTCGCATTCCAACCTTCACTAACGATCAACGCAGCTTGCATGTTTGATCAATTTCCAACAGAAGTTGTCGGTAGAATTCTTTAGTTTCGTCACACTTTTCTGGGGCTCCCTGGGGGTGTAGGGGTTGACCTACACAGTTGGCAGTTTGAAGCCACCAGCTGTTCATGAGAAAGACAGGACTTTGTATGCCCACAAACAGTTACCGTCTCGGAAACCCATGGTGTGTGTGTGTGTGTGTGTGTGTGTCCGTCCCTATGTGTGTGTCTATGTGTGTGTGTGTGTGCCTATAGTCTCAGGAGCCTACAGGGGGTCCTTATGAGTCATTATTGACTCAATGGCATTGAGTTTGGAGCCTTTGTGGTTGGCCCATACATGTGAATAACACTTGTATCGACTGGATTTCCTCGGAGGTGGATAGATATCATCCTCTCAGAGGCAGTATGGTCCTTCTTGACTAGTTTTGGAATGTCTTCTTCACCACGAATGCCACGCTCACTATTCTTGTTATTCCCAGCATCGTGCATCATATGAGCTTCTGAGTCAAATCGGCGAATTCCAGTGTATTTCCACTCACCCCAGGCTATTGATCTACGTGATTGATCTCACGTCTGATGTCTCCCGGTGTTCCTAGCTTCCTGATGCACACACTCCGAGTCTGAGCATCGGCGCATTTTCGCGGCTGTTTTTCCTGACCTGGAGCAGCAGATGAAGATTCCAGAGGCTCCGCTCCCGCCGGGCTGACCTGGCTCTGGCCACCACGGCCGACTCCACGCTGAGAAGCCAGCTCCTCCACACTCACGTTCCGAGTGCCCTCTGCCCCGAGGTGCCCGTCCTCCAGCACTCCCTCCAACAATGCTCAGCTTCCGTTCATTTGGCTTCTTGATCTGATGGTGCGTCGAAGCAATGCCTCGGGTGTGCCGTGGCCCCTTCCTGTGAAGTGGTCAGCTGGGCCCATCTTCGTAGTCTGTTTCTCAGCCTCGAAGCTCCGCTGAAACATGCTCATGTTGGGTGGCCCTGCTGGCACCCAGGACCAGTGACACGGCTTCTTCCAGCATCACCGCGACACACAAGCCATCACAGCGTGACAAGCTGACGAATAAGCGGCGGCACCACCAGAGAAGCAGGTTTACGTGAAGAAGAGCGTGACGTCGGGGCTGGAGGACTCACACCCTGTGATGTGCAGGTGGCCCAGCCCTGCTGGCTAACAGGGAGGAGAACTTGAGCCCTCGCAGATGAAGATGCATCCCGCGGGAAGGCAGCCTTCCATCTGGATGACAGCTCAATGTCAGCAAGCTCCAGATCCTCACGCCTGGCCCGACAGGTGCCATCGTGTTAGAGAGGAAAAAGGTTGAAGGTGTCCGGGATTTTTTTCTCCCTTGGCTCCACAATCAATATTTGTGGAAGCAGCCGCCAAGAGATCAAAAGACGAATTACACTAACTAAATCTGCTGTATTAGGCCTCTTTAAAGGATTGAAGAGCCAGGATGTTCGTCTGAGGACTAAGGTGTGCCTGACCCCAACCATGTGTTCTCCATCCCCTCACATGCATGTGACAGTTGGACGCTGGATCGGGGAGACCAAAGAATGGATGCATTGGAATGGTGGTGCCGGAGAACACTGGAAGTACCACCGACTGCTCGAAGGATAGCTCGATCTGTTTTGGAAGCAGTCCTGTCATAAGCTCTCCTTACAGGCAAGGCTAGCGAGACTTTGTCTGACATACTTGGAACACGCCATCAGGAGAGACGTGTTGTCCTGGGGAAGGACTTCGTGCCTGGTGAAATGGAGGGGCAGTGAGAGAGAGGACGGCCCTCGAGGAGGAGGTGGACAGACACTGTGGCCGCAACAATGGGGGCAGCCTAGGAACAGTGGTGAGAAAACAGCACAGGACTGTGCGATGCGTGGTTCTGCTGTGTCCACTGTGGGTCCGAGCCGACTCCATGACACTTAACAACACCCTCTATCCATCCATCCATCCATCCATCCATCCATCCATCCATTCATCCATTCACCGGTCCACCATCCATCCACCCGGATTCCACCCACCCGTGCATCATTTCATGCATGCACCCATGCACCATTGCATTATTCATCCAACCAGTCATCCATCCATCTATCCATTGCTCCATTCATCTAAGCAACAACGCAACAAATATTAACTTAGGGCCTTCTCTGAGTCAGAACTGTGG
>PVJH01013178.1:0-61449 GCA_004026705.1 Nesogale talazaci
CTTGCAGCACTCGCACAATCTATATTCTAATGCACTCTGTGTGTTAGCCTGGCTATTCACACAGCTGGCCCAAGGGTCCATAGGGTGTTCCTGGCTTCATTCTAGAAGTAGATGGCCCGCTTCAACTTACTATGATTCTTCTCAGTCCAGAGGTTCTCAACAGTGGATCTCGACTTCTTGGGGGTTGAATGACCCTTTCACAGGAATCGTCTGATTCATAATGGTAGCAAAATGACAGTGATGAAGTAGCAGCCAACATAATTTTATGGTCTGGGGGGTCACCACAACAGGAGGAACTTTTTTGAAGGGTCGCAACATTAGGAAGGTTAAAAACTACTTTCTTAGTCTCTCTTGCTCTGAAAGCTCTGGTCGAACCTGTTCAGTATGAAGCAACACACAAGCCTCCCCAGACTAGTGGTGGCTGTGTATGAAATGCATGAGGAATAGAACCCAGGTCTTCTGCAAGGAAGTCAAGAATTCTACTACTGTGCCCACAATATCCTTATTGTATCTCCCAACCCCGCCCTGCTCTCTGATGGGCAAATTGAGACTTGAGGAGTTAACCAAGAATGATGAAGCCAGAATTTCAAATCAAGCCTGTGTGACTTCAGACTATGTGATCTGGTTCAGGATGCTACCCAATGGACACGCTACCTCAGTGGCTCCTGAAATGCTTCCACTGATGGTGCACGACAAGCTTCAGAGGTTCCCGTTGCAAACTAGACGGAGCTGAAGTTTCTTTCCCCAGGTCTTTGACTTTCTGCTATAGCGACCCAGGATACATTCCATAATGCTAGGATGGCATGTTTGATTGAGTCAGGGCCGCAGTTAATGCTTTTCAGTTGAGCAGGGACATTGGGCTGGCACAGTGTAAAAGGCTGACCTGTGGAGATGGCATTTCACGGAATGCAGCGAGGCTTGAAATGGGTGTGCTGTGAACTGGATGCCCTTGTCCTCCCGAGGGGTGGAACCCAGGGACAGGGGGGCCACCTGGTGACCTGCCCCTCGTCGCTCCCAGCATGTCATGGCCTTTGTGGGGGCTGTGAGTCACATGCTGAGCCTGTGTTTCCTTGCTTTGGGAGACTCATTTCTTCCACATGCTGTTTGCAATGTTTTACATCCACCTCTGCAAACCTGCCAAGCGTGCTGGCTGGATAATGCTGCTCACATGTCGAATGCTTTGTGTTTACCCACCTCCCCAATGAACAAATTTACAAAGTCAACATGTTGGGACACTGCAGTGGCTTAAAGAAAAGCAAAATCATCACCAGAACCCAACACCACTGCGTTGTCCTCTCCTACCCTTTGTTCCTGCCTAATAAATCATAGGGTGGAATCAACAGAGATTTCAGCCCTTGGCACCGGGTCAACTCTGAAATGCCATCATCATCCAATTCTCACCCCTTCTTTCTCCTCGCTCTTGCTAGGAGAGGTGAAGACGCTTCGCTGTTCTAAAAGGGGATGCTACTTCTGTGACTTCATCATCTCGTTGCTCCCCTTTCTGTTCCTACTCTACCACCTACACTACCTTGAACTACAGAGCTCAAAGCTGGTGGGTCGGCTAGACCTCGCTTCCAATCTCACCTCAGCCTCAGAGTCACTGGTGTGCTGAGGTGAAGTCACAGCACCTCTGGGGCCTTTCGCTTTCTCCGGAAAGACCCATGTCCATTTTGCATGCTCATGAGTTTTAACTCACTTTGGTTTATTGGTAGGTCATGCTGGGATTCTAGTCATTCACCTTTGACTGGTTTGATGACTAGTGACCTTTTTTAAAAATTAAAAGGCCATATAACTATCAGTTGTATCAAGCATAACTGTGTACATGTTGCCATGATTATTTTCTGAACATTTACTTTCTATTGAGCCCTTAGCTTCTCTTTTTTCCCTCCCCACCCCCACTTTGTGAACACTTGATTAATTATAAATTATTATTACTATCGTATCTTACACTGATTGCTATTGTTCATCCCCCCCTGCCCACCCCCCACCACCCTTGGGGTGGAGGGGTGGTTATGTGTGAATCAGTTCCCTCTTCCTCCCCTTCTCTTCCACCTTTCCCCCGACCCTCCTGGTATTGCTACTCAGACTACGGTGACTGTTGTCTGTTGATTCTGGATGGTTAAGTGAGGCATCCATTGCTGGATAGGATAGTTATACTCAAAGCAGGCAAACGGTGACCTTGGGACATCCCTGACCTTGCTGTGCTGCCATCTGCTGAGCAGAGGAGAAGATGTTTTTGCATTGTGGGGGGGATGAGAGACTGAAAAGGGAAGGAAGAAGGAAGAAAGGAAAGAAGGAAGGAAGGAAGGAAAGAAGGAAGGAAGGAAGGAGGGAAGGAAGGAAAGAAGGAGCTTAAGGTCTTGGTGATGACTGTCCCTTTGTTGAGACAGACTCTCAAGTATCTGTGGCCCTGGAAGAGTGACAGCATCCTCCTCCACCAATCCGAAACCCCCAACCTCTGCTTAGGAAACTTTGGTATCTCCTCAGTGTCTCCAGGACAAAGGGCCTGCTTCTTGGGGTGTCTCTCATGTCCCTCATGCTCTGGCCCTCTCAGACCTTTGCAGCTTCATCTCCCTAGGCCTCTCTCCCTAGCTTGCCCCACGTCCCCCATGCTAAGCTGTGGACATGTTGTGTCCACACACCCCTGTGAACATTTTATCTTCCTGGGGAGTCATTCTCTTCTGCTTCAACCCTTTCATCTGGAGAACCCATGCCCTGCCTCCCATCTTCCCCTTAGCATACTCCTCTCTCTCTGTCGTGCTTCTCCATGCCTCTTCTTTCCTCCCCATCTCTCTCCCTCTCCTCGGCTCCCACAGCACCCAGCACAACGCTTGTATGACAGCACCTCACAATTGTTTAATTGCCTGTTTACATGGTGGCCTCCCCTGCCAGCTTCAGGGAAGGGACCATGTTTATTCTTTCACATGTCCCTTGTGCCCAGTACAGTGTCAGACAAATAATAGACAATTAATACACATTGACTGTTCAATTGAATTCAGAGACGAGTCTGCCCCAGTTCTCCCTCTCCCTCTCCCTTCCCTATACAACACAACCTTTCCTTTGTGTCCATCTCCCTCCCTCCTCCTCTCTCTACTCCCCTGCCCCATCACCGTCCCCACTGCTGTCCCCTCATCAAACTTTTCTGGGGCCATGACAAGGCTCACCAAGTGAATAGGCCACCTGCAAGCAATCAAGCATTGCCACCATTCTTGTAGGAGAGACTTATTTGGGGGCCACCATTCATATTCCCCTCTTCCCACATATCTGGCTCCAGGGAGGTTCGTCAAAAGGACAAAGGCATCTCCTCTAATTTGATGGAGTCCAGCGAGGAGCCAAGCAGTCCACATCCTTCCTCCTGCTCCTCTTCCCTCTGCACGCAGCTCTGGGCAAACAAGTCCATCTTCATTAAGATCAGGCACACCTGTTACCTGCGTGAACTCTGCCCTTCTCGTTGGTGGCAATTAGCCCAGCTCTAGCTGGTGGGAAAGTCTGTGCAGTCCCCGCTCTCTGGGTGAGACTTTCTTAGCACACAGCCCATCGGCATGCCTGGCCCAGGGATGCGGCTGTTCTTCCTCCTGCTGCTGCAGCTACCATCCCTGCCTTTAAAGCGTCCCTTGGAGGGGAATTTTTAATGCGTACTGAAGACAGTAGTGGTGGTGGAGGGGCCAAGGGAGCTCCGTGTTCACTGGTTCCGGGCAAGTGAAGGGAGCCCGCACTGTGTTGT
Source organism: Nesogale talazaci (assembly GCA_004026705.1). NCBI lineage: Eukaryota > Metazoa > Chordata > Mammalia > Afrosoricida > Tenrecidae > Nesogale > Nesogale talazaci. The sequence goes on from PVJH01013178.1 coordinate 3,725, forward strand.
TTTTAAGCTTCAAAGAGACGGTTGACAGAGCCCCATGTTTATTCATTTCCTATTTCCAGCAGAGGTGAAGATGGGGTTGTTCCTGGTTCTCAAAGGGCTCTTCGAGTGTGGATAAGACCCAGGTGATGGGGATTGGAGGGAGAGGAGAGGACAAAGAGTGGAAGAGCCTGGAGACAGAGAAAGCACACTAGGTCTGTATATCCACCCCCCCCCCCTGCCTTCCAAGGAACAGAGTCTGGAGGGTCTCGCCTCTGTAACACCGAGAGCCCACCTCACCCCACCACCAGGCTCTACTGGTGTTCCTGAGCACGTGGAGATTTTGCTGCCCATGTTCCCAAGTTCTAACAAGTGGCAGTTTGGCGGCAGTGTTTGCTCTTGGCTTGCAAGGGAGAAGGAGTGTTTGGAGGGCGGGGGCAGATTTCCTTTCGGGGGACAGCACTCCCTTTGATTTGCACTGTCTGCTGAGTGAGTATCAGACAGTTCACTCCACTCTGTGGCATATGAACACTAGCTCACTGACTTCTTATGGAACCCAAGAAGTAGATGCGATGTTCTCCATGTTACAGAGGTGATCGCTAAGACTCAGGGACCCTCGGGAGTGTTCCAGGCACAACTCGCTCTGTGACTAGTGAAGCTTGGGACTGACTCAATGGCAGTGGGTTGGTCTTAATATTAACAATTATTGTTCGTTCGGTATCTGCTAGACTCCAAGCATATGCCAAACACTGTATCTTCTTTCCTCGTCAGCAACCTTACCACACAGTGTGATCCCCACGTTCATCGGATGCTTGATTAGTCTACACTTGCAGGGCTATGTGAATGGCTCTTAGGTTGGGATTCAAAGCTACGGGCATCTGATTCCAAAGTCCAAGTGCAGTCACTGAATTACGTGTACTATGTATTGAAGGACCCAGCTGGAGTTGGGGTGAATCTGTTGTTAGATATCCCATTTTCAGCTCCTACTGTGCAAGGCAATACAATATTTTGTGGCAGAACCCTGCACCTCTCACTAGTTCTAGTATGAAAAGCAGAAAAATCGGAGGGAAATTCTTCTCCAACATCTTCTCCTCTCCCTCTCTTCTTGTCTTTTCACCTCCAGTCCCTTCTACGTGCCTGGCCCCTGTGGAGTCAACAACTGGGAACACCTTCAAAGAGAGCTGCCTCCACAGGACTGCTGAGGATGGTGAGTTGAGAGAGCATTTTGAATCATGAAGACTTTCAGTTCCCCTCTTATCACAGAGTGCCAAGTTCAGAGAGGTTTTCATTATCCATCTCACAAGTCTGCCCAGTGGTCAGTTGGAGTAAGATGAGACTGACATACTAGAGGTCTATACAGGGTCTAGGTAACCATTGAACTACTCTAAATTCCTCCAGTAGAAGTTCCCAGCCATGGCCCCTCACACACAGCTACTGCCAGCCTGTGGAGGCTTCTGTGTTGTTGTGATGCTGGACAGATTTCAGCAGAGATTTTAGACTAAGACACATCTAATGAAAATCACATAGATTCCAAATGGTCATTCCGTCGTGGGTGGGATTATCATGAATTGGGGGTCAATTGGTGGCAGTTAACCATACAGATGACCAACTATCAAGGATCTTATGAGGACACTTCCCTTGGTACTGGACGATAATGTTACTCTGAAACTGGATTTGCTTCTATAATTTAGTCATAAGGGAGGGTAGTTCCGGGGCAGGAAGCTACCTTGGAGAATCCAGGCAACAAAGTGAGTGTCAAGGCTGGAACCACGATGGCTTTAGGATCAATCATTGATTTTTACCCTCAAAGTCCATGCAGATATCCTTAGGAGAAGTCAAGTTGAAATGGCATTATTATTTCCCCAAACGTGGTTATTCCTAATGTGCACACTACTTTTTCGCTCATGCACTCCTTATATTTGAACCACATCCCCAAGAACAGAAAGATATAGCAGAGACCTGGAACCTTCTTCCCCTCTATGGCAAGTATGGTTGGGCCCGTGGATGTGTGTGGATGCTGTGTGCTGTTTGCGGGAGGTGGTTGTGTTTGCATGTACATAGGTCTGAGTGGTTGTGTGTGTGTGTGTGTGTGCTCATGTGTGCAACAGGAAGAGGATGGGACTGGGTCACCAGTCCTGGTCCTTTCAGCCCCTTACCCTTAATGATCTGGTTTCATAGGCTATGACCCTGTCCTGTCTGCATAAAACACAGATTTCCAAATTTTGGGATCATGACTGACATGGTAAACTAGAAGTTTCTACTCTTTGAGGCCCAAATTCAAAACCCAGCTCAATTACTTAGTAGCCTTTGGACATTGACAAGGTCTTCTAGACTCAATGAGTTTTCTTTACCCCCAATGCTGTTATAGTATTTATAGCTACCATAGGTGTAAGACTAATGATAGAACTGATTCTACAAGAATATGAGGGATCAATTGGAAAAGTATTTTGTAGACCGTAAATGTTCTCCAAGAGGTAGTTAATTTCACAGATGCTGAAATCAGCAGCCAAGAGACTGACTTAAAGAGCTACATGGAGTAGTAGACTTCTGGAGACCCAGGTGGGACTCCCTGCTCTGGTCCTATTAGTATGGGCCTTGAGGAAGACCTTAATGCTGCCACGACTACAGAGACACCCCAGAGATTGCAAGGAGAAGAGCTCAGGAGGTTGCTGTGAGCAGTTAGTAGTCAGAGGCTGTTGCTGACCAGTCCCAGGTCCTTCTGATTGATGGGGTTGTGGAGTGGTCCCTCTTTGCTCTGGAACTGCTTCCTGTCTCAATTTCCTTCTCTGAGAAGTAGTGTGGTGTGGCTTGCCCTAACTAGCTTATAAAACCAAGTTGGGTTAGACATGGAAACTGTGCAGGTGATGTTATCTCCAGGCTCACTCAGGCAAGATTGTACAGCACATCCCCATAATGGATCTCTGTGGATTAGGGTACCAGCTCTAGTCCTCAGCCCCAGCCCGCACACTACCTGCCTTTGGGTCCAAGCCTGATCTCTGTAGCTGCAAGAGGAAGTGCTTGCATATCCCCGATACACACGTGCCACGGTTGTTGTGGGGGAGGAAGCGGTGGTTGCTAGGGTCTCTATCTGTTTTGAAGGACTTGGGTTGAACGAGGAACAAATTGTCCAATTGTTGGAGAACCAGCTGCAGGCTGGGCATGAGCTGGGAGCTCAGCATCTCGCTGGCCTTTCCTTTCCAAGCTGGAGCAGCTGGAGGGTAGGGAGCCGGGAGCAGCTATCCAATCTGTGTCCCTGCCCTTTCAACAGCTCTGTTTTGTGTTTTGGGGTGCTTTCAGTTTGTCTTCTCAGGATTTGAAATCAGAAAGCAGGATGTTCCTTTAGGACAGCTGTTTGCTGATGTGCCAGACCCTGGAGACCCACTCTCCTCCCTTCCTTATCCCTGCCAAGGGGAGAGAGTGGGCTCCTCCCTAAGGGCTTTGGGGAGGAGCTTATGTGCCCTTCAGAGGGCTTCCACAATCAAAGAGGGGCAGCAGATGAAAGAGAGGAGCTGAAGAAGCAGAAAAAGGAAGAGAAACCAGGAGATTACAGGGGATCAAGCAGAGGCTGTTTAAGTACATGGCAACTTACATGAGGATCTGGGCTCCAGTGGCTGTGTAGGGCTGAAGGCTCTTGGCAGTTCATACTGAAAAAAAGCTGCATATTTCTAGGAGCCAAAAGAACATAGTCCGTCTTACAGCAGGGATTGTGGGGACCTCAGGCAATACTCAGCTCGCAGAGGGCCAGGCTGGAGCAGATGTGTGTTTATCTGGGCCTAAGGGGCATTGGATGTTTATCTGAAGCACTTCTTTGTGGCACAGACCTCGGGGTGCACATGCATGCACACAAGTGCACACATGTATGTACTACCTGTGTGCATGTGTGTTGGTGGATTGTGTTTTCAGTGTCTAGATTGCACCTGCATGCAGCCATGTTGAATGTGCATGAGTGTGGGGTGCACGCACCTACCAAAAAAGACATCCCGATGTACCCATGCTACCTCGGCCACAGCAATAAAGCTCTCTGAGTTCAGGCTGACTGAGGCACTTCCTCACCTTCAGTTAGCTCTAGGCACATCGAGAAAGTACTTGGCTGCTCACTGACAAAACTTTCCAGCTGCTCATCAGGAGAAAAGTCCTGCCCATGTGTTCCTGAAAAGACAGAAGCCTAGGGAACCCTCGGGGCAGTGGACTCTGTCCCATGAGGTCATTAAGTATAGGAATGGGTTCCAGCACACACAGCAGCAATAAAGGGGACCAGTCCTCTAAGGGGGCTGCTCGCCACTCTGCGGAGCTGACTTCACAGCAGATGTGTGTCCAGGAGCTGGGGGAGTGCCAGGGTTTCCTGCTGCAAGCTCAGGTGGTGTGATCACGCCTGCAACTTTAAGCCTGAGAAGAGTGGCTCCCTGGTCCAGAGATGGAAAGCATGACTCCCTCTCAGGGACCTCTGCCTCCTGCTGGCAGATGCGGTACTGGCCCTTTGCCTCCAGTATCAGTGGCTAATATCCCCTACATTGTTTAGCCCATCTTCTCTTATATCTCCTCCATGTGAGGCCCTGAGTGTCAGAAGTGCACAGAGCAGGTCACATGAGGGCCTGCCTCTGCCCCTCTTGGCCTTCATAGCGGGATGTATTTGGTCTGCGTCAAGGTTGGTCAAGAGGCAGAGTTTACCCAAAGGAAGCTCTCTGCATGCTTACAGGGGGAACCTTCTGCTAAGTTCTATTGTCTGTCCAACTTCAGGCCATCGACTCAGACGCAGGTTGATCTCATGTGTGACTGGGTTCCTAATAGTTTCCCATAGCTGGTTGTTGGAAGTAGATCACCAGACCTTTCTTCCGCGACACCTCCGGGCAGACTCAACACCTTCAATCCTTCTATGAGAGTTGAACCCATTAGCTGTTGGCACCACCTGGGTACTCTACGAGTCGCAGTCTGTTCAAGAGCAACTGGTTGCCTGGTAAGATGGTAGGGCTCGTGGGCAACCACTGTGATGCTTCTCAAGCAGGCTGAATAATCACCTGGACCTGAGAAAGTATCCAGCTGTATCTGGCAGCGTTAAATCCCGCCCACCAGTATTCTGACTTAAAAAAAAATTTTTATCGGGGGTTCATTCAACTCTTTATGACAGTCCATACACACATCCGTGACTGCCAAGCACATTTGTACATTTGTTGCCATCATCATTCTCAGAACATTTTCTCCCTACTTAAGCCCTTGGTATCAGCTCCTCCTTTCCCCCTCCTTTCCCACTCTCCCTTTCTCATGAACCCTTGATAATTTATAAGTGATTATTATTTTGTCATATCATACACTGTCCGATGTCTATCCGAAGACAGAGGTTAGGTCTTCTTCTCTGGAGCCCGGTGGACCATGACTGCTTTAAAGAATCCGTATGCGGTGAAAGTGATGGCAAGTCATTTCTGAGAAGGGATGAGGAATGATTGTTCAACTCCTGCTGCGCTTTCTTAGGGCACCTGTGCTGGAAAACTCTGGCCCCTGTGAAGAAAAAAACATGTGACATCATGTGGAAAACCCACCTAGAAAGGACGAGGTGCCCAAGGAGCACCAAGTAACTGTGTTTTCTCCAACCCGTAGTCCAGGTGCGAGGAAGCAAGAGTGTTTGAGGTGTCCCTAGCCTCGTCCACTCCTGATCACAACTGTAAGAGAGAGAGAGAGAGAGAGAGAGAGAGAGAGAGACCCCAGTGCCAGCACTTGAGTCTACTCAACTGTTAGGGATGTGAGCACAGCAGAGGTGTGTTATCCATTGGAGCTACTGCGTGGGGTGGTTGTCTATGCAGCCAGAGATGACCAGAACCAAGCTGCTTTTGTTGTCTGGGGCAGTCAAGTTGGTTTAGACTCCTGGCAACCCTTTGAAGGCCAGAATGGAAACACTGCCAGGTACTGCACCATTTCCCAATTGTTCTTCCCTTGGAGCCCGTTGCAAGTCAAACAGCCACGTCAGGACAATTACAGCCATGCACTGGCTCTCAGCTGTCTCACATGGGACCCATGATCCTCAAGTCTGCGGCACGTACCTCTTGGAGCTGGGAGGACGCTCTCCTGTAGAGATAGTACATGCTGGACATTCTTCTCCAGGCCCCTCCCACTTGCCTGACAGTTAGTTTGGTGTACTGTGGTGGCCTGCAAGTTGCTGTGATGCTGGAAACTGGACCACCAGAACAGCCTGCCAACCGACTTTGGAAAGTCAGGCAGGGAAGACATTACGGATCACAACCGGATGTTGCCCAACCCCCTTGTTTCGGATGCATCTTCCAGAGGGTTCAGTGGCTGAAGGAGAACATCCTGGTTGGTGAAGTTGAATGCCAATGAGGGCGTGGAAGACCCTCGGGAGGATGGGCGGACACAGTAGCCACGAAGCTGGAGTGGAACATGCTGGTGATCATGAGAATGACGTTGGACTGGGTCATATTGGAGGTCATCACGAATCAGAATTCACTCAGGGCAGCACTCGTATGTACACAGCTACTCTTTCAGATGAACTCTATGAGTCTTCCACTAGGTCCTCTCTGCCACAGGGTGCCATGTTGTCCTGGGATTATTAGTTTTTCAAGAGAAAGAGGAGGCTTGCTGCCCCTGTAAAGGTTTTACCACCTCGGAAACCCACAGGGGCTGTTTGACTCGATCCCGTCGGTTTGCTCTGAGTTTGAATGAACTCGACGTCAGTGGGCGTGTTTTTATCAGAGTTGAAGGATAAAGGCCTTAGCTTTTTTTCAGTCTTTCTTTACATTGGGTGAGTGAAGGCACTCGCCACAAGAGAGAACAAAGCACACTAGAGTATAGAAGTGGGAGCTGCCGTCTTAGCCAAGGGAAGGTAAGAGAAGGGAAAAATAAAACTGAAAGAGAAAAGATGGAAGGAAAGGGGAGAAACGAAGCAGAAATGAAAAGAAAGTAAGGGAAGGGCTTGAGTTAAGGTACCATGTACTATGGAGACTGAGTCCGGGTTGGAGCGGATCCCGCCACTCTGCGCTGAGTCCTGAGCCTAGGAGACTGGGAGCCTCCAGTTCCCAGATCTGCCCACCTTGCTCCGTGCCAGGGCTGGCCTTGCACACACAGCTCTTGCCCGCAGCTCAACACCCTGAGCTCCTTAAATAGCTCTGAAGCGCACTGAGTGGTGGATAAACATTTGTTTCACAGCTCACAAAGCAGAGCTGCTGGCTAGCGGCAGGTTTGATGTAATGAGTTCCATTCTGGACCCCAGGGAGCATTTAGAATGGGCTCTTCTTTGCCCAGACTGCCAGTCAAGCTGGTACCAAGGGGGAAGAAAGAACACAGCACTAATCTCTTTCTCACTATTCCAGTTCAAATCTGGAATCCCCAGCAGCCAAACTGTTGTGTTCTCCTGGGGCCGGACGGGGGAAGGGGAACTTCCAGTTCCTACGCCTGAGGTGCCATGAAGGAGGGCTGGGCCATCACTTTGCCTAAGCCAGGGGTCCTCAAACTTTTAAACAGGGGGCCAGTTCATTGTCCCTCAGATCATTGAAGGGCTGGCGTATAGTTGAAAAAACAAACAAAATCTACAAACAAATTCACTGCAGGCCCAGGATGAGTCGGCTGCTAAGCAGGACAGGCAGCAATGGCAAAAACACCCAGTGGGGCGGTCAAATGTCCTCGGTGGGTCACATGTGGCCCATGGACCGTAGTTTGAGAACCCCTGCTTAAGCCTTCAGGAAATCACCTAACCCCCTGAGCAGTCCCAAAGGTGTCCCCATTCTAGAAGCTAACTTGGCAGATACAGTCTATGGGCTAGTCTCTCTCTGCTTGCCCCAAACAGCCTTGGAGTTTGATTGTGAAAAAAGGAGGCAAAGTCAGGATGCACAGATATTGGTGGTAATCCTCCCAACCATGACTCAACAATCCAGATTGTCCCCAGAAGATGCTTAGTCTCCTTAGTCCTTAGAGAGCCACGCAGCCCACCAGGAGCCCCGTGGGGTGGTGAAGAGGTTGCAGGTGGGATTTTGATTCTTGGCTCTAGCTCCTTTTTCTCTACCCACCCCCACCAATACACACACACACACACACACACACATACACACACACACTCACTCCTGGACAATATGACCCACTGCCGGAAGGAGCCGAGGACCAGTTGATATGATGAATAAACGGTAATTACATTGTTGGCCTTTCAGCGCTTCCTCTGTGGATATTAATAGCCATTAGTGCCCCGCTGTTTGGCATCACACCGGAGCCTGGCAGTCCGAGCACCAGGGCAGGTCATGGCCCCGGCCCCCTCACTCCTCCCCGCTGCCCAGCACTGCCTCATTTGCTTCACAATTTCAGGAAGGAAATGGACTAGCAGAGACAGTGGGTGGAAAATTAGAAGGGGCAGAAACAAACCAGAGGGGAGAGTGATTTAGTTTTGCGGCCAAATGGGTTGCTGAATTGGCTTCTTGCACTGTTATGATCGGACCTCTGAGGGGTCATCTTGTCTCTTCTGGAGACCCCAGGTAGGAGTCACTAGGAAAGCCTATGTCTCTGTCCTAAAAAGTTATTGGCGTGAAGAAAAATTGGTAAAGGACTTCAGAGACAGACCTGCACTCTACCCTCTCTCCCCAATTTCATCTAGAGGGCACCATTAGGACACCACTAGCTACCATTGAGTCAAGTTCAATCCATGCCAATAGCATGCAGAGCTTTTCAGTGTATGTAGGATTTTCAATGGTTGATTTTTCCTAAATAGATCTCCAGGCCTTTCCTCACCCCCACCATCCACCCCTTACCTCCCACCAGCTGTCTCTAAGTGTATGCAAATCTCCAAACAGAGCATAAACAATTTGCATCACTCTGCGATTCCTAGTAACAGGTCTAATCAGGATTAAGTGGCAGAATTTTAGACAAAAGGTAGACGTTTTTTGGATCCTGTCCTTCTTACTAACAGCCACAAGGGATGCTGAAAGCGCTCAAGTCTAGCAACCAGAGACTGAGGTTAATGAGTTGGCTCTATTTACATGCTCGTTCTATGCCCCTCAGCTAGAGAATGATAATGAAAGGAAGAGACAGCTTCGGTAAGAAGGCTCAACTTCAGTACAGATAGGTGATCAAGCTGCACACCCTCTCTGAAACCCAATGTCCTCATCAGAAAAATGTTCCTAGAACAAGACAGTGTGTCGTATTAATAAATCCTTGTGCATCAGAGCTGGACTTGTATCAGCACACGAGTGCTGATATGCAAATTTCCCCAAATTCAAGTTCAGTGACATCCCATTAGTAGCTCCAAATCGGCCACTGTGGGAAAATTTACACCAACAAAATTGGCAAACGCTACAAAGCAGGAGGCTGTTTTTCCTTAGGGGAGCGGATTGCTCAACATTTACCAGCACACAACTGTCCCTGCCCTGTCCCTGTCCCGTCCCAGCTGTTTGGACTCGTAAGGTCTCTTACATGTCCTCTGGCTCCTGAAAACCTCCAGCCAGCCCTTCGGATGATCTATTTGCCTCCAACCCCCCCACAACAAACTGCTTACTTCTAGCAGGGATTGTCAAAATCTCCTTGAGGCCCCATTAGAAAGCTGCAGCTCCTTGATCTATTCAGCACCAAGAGGCAATTGTCGAGGAAGTTGATTGTAGTCCAAATCCAGGTATCAATTCAAAATGTTTTTGCCTCCGACAACCGCGTGCGATCAATCAGTAATGTAATCCTCTGCTGGTAGAACACAAAAACAAAGCCCCACCTTGCCTCTTAAACACAGCATCATTAGTCTTAGGATAAACTATAAATTGATGCATAGAGCAAACAGCCAGAGTTGTGTCCCAGGGAATGGGAGCAGATGAAATAGCAGTAGTTTGTGGTGAATGACAAATCATTGCTTGTTCCATTCCCTATCAAGTGGAACACCATCAATCACAGGGTGGACTTGTTGGGTTCCAAGATGGATAGGATACCACGAACAGATGCTATGTCTGGGGCTGCTGGACTGGGCCGAGCTGTTCCTTTTGCTTCTTGGGAGGGAGAGATGAGATCAAAGGGCTCGTGGCTGTTCCTGTTCTTCATCCCAGGGCATCAGGTTGTATAAGGGCAAGGATTCCTATCAGTTGTAGTGGTTTTATCTTTCTCATGTGACACAAAGTTTTATCAGAAAGACCAAGAAAGATCTATGCTTCTGAGAGAGAGATGGAAGAGAGGCCTGATCCTTATATGATTTCAAGGAGTCATTGAAGTCTTGCCTGCCCACATAGTGACCTTTCAACTGGACCTGCCTCCTTCACTGCCATCGAGTTGATGTCGACTCATAGTGAATCTCTATAGGGTACAGTAGAACTTCTGTGGGTTGCCAAAGACCCTAACTATTTTGGGGAGAAGAAAGCCTTGTCTTTCTCCTGAGGTGTGCCTGGTAGTTTTGCATAGCTGACCTTTTATTTTGCAGCCCAGTGGGCAATCACTCTGACCATGCTACTCTCCAGGGCTCCTAACCCTGGGCCTCCAGGGCACTTCTAATTCTAACCTTCAGAAATACTCCTTAAGGTGAAAACATTGTGTTCAAAAGAACCATGTCTTTGTATGTGCCCCTATTCCAACCCAATAGGAAGGACCGGCTGAGCATATAGTAGATGTTCAGCAGCTATTGGTTGAGTAGGAAAATGAAAGGATGGGTATGTGATGACTCAGCACAAGTGCATTTGGCAGACAAGGACCAGGAAAGAAGTGAGGGGTCACTTTGTGAGCGAATAGCATAACAAGCAGAGTTTGTTTTGTTAAGGGCAGGAGACTGAACCGGTGATCCTGGTTCCAATAGTTTATTTTTTTAAGCCAAACATATGAAGAGCAATCAACAAGTATATAGAAAGCATCAACTCTTGTGCTAGTTAATGGGAACATCAGGCAAAAAGGAAAAAGTAGGTAGTTCTGATTCCTGTAACTCGTGAATAATCCTGTAGGTTCTATTGCTGGCCTTCTGCCATTCATGGGGCCAGGGAATTGAGTAGCAATGGAATCTTCTTGACTGCTGATTTAATTAAGTGTGGCTAGTTTGTGACAGAGGCTAACTTGGCGCCAAGCCAAAGTAACAGGTGAATTGGTCATGTCATTGATGGGTGAATCAAGCTTCATGTTTGGCCAGATCAACCAGTCACTGGGGATATCTAAAGACCTGTGTACAGTAATTAGACCCTGATGTGATGCTGGAAGACACTGGCAATTTGGTTAAGACCCATCAACATAGTGAAAAAAGAAATTGTTAGGGTGGGGTGGGGGAGTTTTACTGAGTATTCTACTTTCTTCAGAGAATCTGACAGTCTGGGGTAAATATAACCTTCATGATACCAAGTATTTGACACTATGTAGTCAAAACAATGTTTGATTGACTGATTTTATTTTCCCCACTGGGTTGTTGTGGACAGAATGCTGACACGGCGTAGGGGTAGTTTGGAAACTGTTGGCGTGTTTCTTTTATGCAGTTTTCACCTTTTCCATCTGTAACAAGGAAAGGGTATCCTTCTTCCTGCCAGCTCCCACCCCCTCCACCTTACCCCCTCCTGCTGAAGACTACACAACCTTTACCCAGACACAAGAAACAGCTGTTCTCAGGCAGAAGGAAGTTGACTCCAGGTGGGCACTCAGTGGCAAGGGCAGGTGAGATAATGAGCGGCAATAAGGCCCTCCATTTCAGGGAGGTGGGAGTTCATGGGAGGAACGAGTCAGATGGCATATGCCAGGCCTGCCATGGCTTCAAGCATTTGTTCTTCTCTAAGCTTGTTTCTCAGTATGAATTCAGTTTCCCTTTTTCTTTCTCATCCCCCTTTTCTGACGTTTTCTTTCATGTACCATGCAAGAAATGGCACTGTGCTCGGGTCATAGACACCCCTGAGGGCTTGATTGCACACTACTTGGGAGATAAGGCAAACTCAAAAATAACCATACTGCAATGAATGAAAGGGGCAACATATCCTGGGGGAAGTTGGGCAAGTGGATATTCCTTTGGGGTTCATGGAGATGATAAGTCACATGGTATGAACCTAGACAGACAGGTGCAATTTGGGCTCTTAAAATCACAGGGGTATCTGGCAAATTATAGGCAAGGGGAAAAGAGAACAGAAATGTAAATGCAGGTTGTAGGACAGCTTATTTAAAACAAGTAAATGTCTTCAGGAGACAAATCTGTACATGGGGGTTTCAGAATGTGTATGGAAAGCTGCAATATTTTCGTGAAGTTTAGAAGTCCCTTCATAGGTAAAAAGAGTAACAAGATTAATAGTTTGGCTGTGATAGAATTGAGTTAGAGGAAGAAAAGGACCATGGATGCCAATCTAGGAGAACTGGCCACATTTTGACCATCAGTTGGGAGCTACTAAAGATTTCTTAGCAAAAGGTTAATAACATTATTAAAAATTAACATTTAGGAAGAATAATCACATCTCAGTGTATAAGAGAGTTTGGAAGAGGGAAAATTAGGCAGTGGAGATCCCAGTTAACACAAGATAGTCTACAAGATGCCAATTAAGTGGTCAGACCCAGGAAAATATGAAAAAATAAGAGGGAAAATGTTGGAGAGAAAGTCTGGGAAGAGCAATTGAGTATGGTTGTATGACAAATTAAAATGGAAAATAAAGAGCCCAAAGTTATTTCAAAATGTTAGTACTCTGATAGTTGGTTAAGCTGATTTGGGAGAATGGATGCTGCTTATATTAGCCTTTCCTTACTGTTAGGTAGGGTTCTCTAGAGAAACAAAACCAGGATACTAATAATTCTCTCTCTATTTTTATACAGATAAAAGGATATCTAGCATAAGAAATAAACAGCCAACTACAGCTAATACACTGGCAATCCTTTGGGTCTTGAGGGCTGCCGAGTAGTCCTCTATAGAACAATTCAGGTTATCTGACCACAGGCAGCAAACAGCAAAGCAGGTCACCTACAGTTAGCCAGATGACAGCATCCATAGTCCCCAGCTCAAGAGATGTATAATCCAGGAGCGTGGCAAAGCAGGACTTGAAGGAACCTTAACTCACAGCAACACAGTCCACGATTAGGTGTCCCACAGGTAGTGTCACTAGGAGATCGAGGCACAGGACAAACAAGGCAGTCGGCTGGTCCAAAGATCCAAGAGCAAGAGAACCAGGGTGGGGATTCCTGAGTCATTTATATCTCTGCCCAACTGATCTTACTGTGTTCATTGACCATGTTGTCACAACAAACCTACCTATCTTCTTTGGCCATGTTGATACAGCAAGGCTACCGATCACACGTACTTTGCTTCTGGTTTCAACAGAGCTGCAGTGGTAGGTTCCTGCGGACCCAACTTCACCTAGAACTACCAGCATTTGACCTTAAATACTTCTTATCTTGTTATTACTCCTTGTACTCAGGGTCTTCTCCAAACTTTAGGAGCTTGCTTGACTTGGCCACAGTGTAGACTGGGTGTGTAGGGCAGAGCAAGTCCTCAGTAACCCTTAGCAAATGGGGCATGAGAACTATGGTCTCAACCCTTAGCCAATGGAGAATGAGATCAATGGTTCCAATCCTCAGCCAATAGGGAATGGGATCAATGGTCCCAAATCTCAGGCAGTGGAACATCGGATCAAGGGTCCACTCTTGAATCCTTTAGGACAGTGGTTCTCAACCTTCCTAATGCTACAACCCTTTCATACAGTTCCACATGTTGAAGGGACCCCCAACTATAAAATTATGTTCATTGCTATTTCATAACTGTAAATTTGCTATTGTTAGGAATTGGGAGATCCCTGTGAGAGGGTCGTTTGATCCCCAAAGGGGTCATGACCCACAGATTGAGAATGCCAACTTTATGAAAACAACTTTGGAAGGTCTCTTGATCTGTTCTTAAGATGTAAGAATGGAATCAAAGCATGCACTCCCCCACACCACAGATATCAATGATGTTTCCTTATGTAAATGTTTGCCACTCTGTCTCTCCTTGATCCTGTATTTTGATTTCTCCTTCCATATAAATTACCTGTACAATTCTTGATTATTGAATCTCTTCCTAAGACACATGTAAATATAACTCTGGATCTTGGGACCTCCAGAGAAAGGCTAGGGTTTGAGATATAATTTGGAAATCACCTACACGGACAATGTGATTGAAATGAAGGAAATAAATGAAAACATCTAAGGTTAGAGTGTAGAGGAAATGAACCATAAGAATTCCCCATCCATGAAAAATGGGAGGCCAGGCAGCAAATATAGGAGACCTGGAATAATAAGGCAAGAGGTAGGGTGATATTTGTGGCACACATGAAGGACTGGTCATCAGTGATAAAAGCTACAGAGGTCAAGGAGGATGTGGTATTTGGGACGTTCTTAAACATCTTGGTAGACTGGCTTTGGTGGTGACAGAAGTCAGTTTTCAGGGACAAGAAATTTTTTTTTTAAAGTAAGGAAGAGAGGAGATGAGAATTTCCTAAATCTGGAACTTGGAGAAGCTTTAAGAAATACCAGTATCTGACAACAGACCTCGTGAATGAGCATCCCTGGGGGTGGGGCTTCTCTCACAATTAGACTGAAGGGAAAGGGGTAGTCTGATCCCTAGAGGCAGTGTGGTAGTGAAAGTGTGTCTTTATGAGGAGAAGAGATATGTTTTACAAAAAGGAAATAAGCTAATGGAAAGGAAGATATTAAAGATGCAAGAGAAAGGGAAAAATTGATGGGGAAGGGTTCAGAAAGGAGAAGAGATCAAGAACCCAAGTGAGGGTAAGAGAGTTTAACATGAATAAGGAGAATTTGTTCATTCAGTGGGTACGGTAAGTGCCTGCCTTGTTAGGCTCTGCACCAGGATGCTCGGAATAAAGAGATGACCAGGCACGGTCCCTCCACTCTCGAAGCAGAGGTAATGAAAAGAAACCACCACTCGAAATGTGTTAAGACCTTGAGTAGCAGCATTTTGTGATAAGAAGTGTTCAGTTTGTTTAACAATGTGCCCACCACTACCCTCCCACATCTCTGTTTGTGACCACAATGCAACGGGGTAGTTCCAACCAGAGTCTCTAACCAGTTCCATCTCTCTCTCAGTAAGAATCACTTGGGAATCTATAAGAAATACCTCAAGATAGTGTTCAAGTATAGATTCTGATTCAGTATCTGGAGGTGAAAATAAAAACTCTCAGCAGGGGGTTGACTATGAATGGGTCTGTTTGAAGCCCTGGTTACAATAATCATATGAGAATATTCTGCCAAAGTGCCTGAGATAGCATTGAGTGTACAGTGGGTGTGATGGATACTTTTCCTATAAGCTAGATAACACAGTTATTTGGTCCAACATGAGTTGATACTATGAAGTGATGTTTTCAAGTGCCCTTGAATTGGTTTGGACTCATAGCCACCCTCTGTACAACAAAATGAAACAGAACTCAGTCCTGAGACACCCTCACAATTTTTGCTATTTCTGAGCCTATAATTGCAACACTGTATCAATAATTATCAACACAACCGCGTACATGTTTGATCGATTTCAGACTGAAGACATTAGTAAACTTCTTCAGTTTCTGCATCACTAGCTTTAATGGTTGGTGCATAAATTTGAATAATAGTTGTATTGACCTGGTTTCTTTATATGTGAATAGATATGATCCCATCACACAGAGCATTGTACTTCAAGCTAGACCTTGAAGTGTTCTTTTTGATAATGAATGTGACACCAGTCCTCTTGAACATGTCATTCCCAGCACAGTAAATTGTATGATTTTCTGATTCAGAGTGGTCAATACCAGTCCATTTCAGCTCACTCACACCTAGGCTATCAGTCTTTCTGGGCTCCATTTTATTTTGATTTTGGATTTCCTTAGTTTCCTATCTTGTACATTTCAATTTCCAATTATTGATAGATGTTGGGAACAGTTTCTTCTTGTTTTTGAGTCCTGCTCCGTCAGCACAGGAAGGTCCCCAGGCTTTCCTCCATCCACATCCTGATGGTCAACTCTACTTTGACTGAGGAGGCAGCTCTTGCTTAGACAGTTTTTGAGTGCCTTTCTACCTGTGCAACTCATCTTCTGGAATTACCTTTAAATGTTCAGCTGCTATTCACACTATTGTCAAAGTCTATTCTTCTGAAGTGGACAGCCTATTCTTTCTTCATAACCTGTTTATATGGAAGCTTTGCAGAAACCTGTTCACTTTGGACAACCGTGCTGGAATTTGAAATACCAGTGACATAGCTTCCAGCGTTACAGAAATATCCAAGCCTCCTCAGTAAGACAAACTGACAAATAAGTTGTGTTCTACATACAAAAGACAAATTTTGGCTATATTTCTTCCAAGATAAGTATGTTCATTCTTCTGATAAACCATGGTATACTTAATACTATTTTTTTTAAAAAAATTATAATTCAAAGGCATCAATAATTATTCTTCCTTAGTCATTTACCAGCTTTCACATGCATAGGCACTTTGTCATGCTGTTGATCTTACCACAGCCTGTGCTGTCTCTGACTTGATAAAGAGATTATTTTGCTTTGTAACACTGTTAAGAGCTCTTTTAGAGCAGACTTTCCCAAAGCAATATGTTGTTTACTGTCTTGATACTGCTTCCATGGGTGTTGACTGTGGATCCAAGTAAAATAAAATCCTTAATAATTTTAATTTTATTTTCTATTGGTTCGGTTGTGAACATTTTTGTTTGATCCTGAAGCATAATCTATACTGACAGCTGTAGTCTCTGATCTGTATCAGGAAGTGCCGCAAGTCCTCTCAGCAAGCAAGCTTGTGACATCTGAATATTGCCGCTTGTTTATGAGTTTTCCTACAATCCGGATGCTTTGCCCTCCTTCAGCTAGCTCAGCTACTCAGGTTATTTGCTCACCATACAAATTGAATGAGGATGGTGAAAGGACACAAGCCTGATTTTAAACCATGCTGTTTGTCCTTGTATTGTTTCAACAATTGACTCTTGGTCTCTCTATAGGTTCTGTTTGGGCACAGTGAAATGTTTTAGAATTCCCATTTTTTGCAATGCTATTCATAATTTTTATAATCCACTCAGTTGAATGTCTTTGCATAGTCAATGAAACACAAGTAAACGTTCTGACATTTTCAACTAAGACGCACCTGGCATAAGCAATTATATTCTTCAATCCACATCCTTCTCTGAATGCGTCTTAAATTTCTGGGTGTTCCCTGCCAATGTACTGCTGCAACCATTTTTGAATTATCTTCCATAAGTTTTTTTCTTGCAAATGACATTCATAATATGGTTCAACAATTTTCACATTGTAGTAGATATTTTTCTTTGGGATTAAATACAAACATAGAGTTCTTGCAGTCAGTTGGTGAGGTAATTGTCTTCCAGATTTCTTGGCTTAGTCGAGTAGTCCAGCACAGTGTCTGTTTTGTTGAAATGTTCAGTTGTTATCCCACCAATTCCTAGAGAATTCAGACTGATGGCTAGGTGGGTTAAACAGTGAGCTGCTATGTGAAAGGTTGATGGTTCAAGTCTGCCAGCTGCTCTACAGGAAAAAAAGATGAGACAGTCTGTTTCTGTAAAGATATACAGACTTGGAAACTCTACAGAACAAGTCTATTCTGTCCTATTGAATCACTATGAGTTTTACTGACTTAATGGGTTTTGATGTTTTCACAATGCTTTCAATGCAGGTTACAGCTTCTTCTTTAATATTATTGGTTCTTGATAATATAATCCCTCAAAATGATGGAGCAATTCTTTTTTTTGGTACAGTGACATGGTGCTTTCCTTTCATCTTTTTATATATTTTTGTGTCATAATATTTTGCCCATAGTACCCTTCAGTATTGTAATTCAAGGCTTGATTTTTTTCTCCTTCATTTCCTGGTCTTTGAAACTTTCACTATACTTTTACTTAACATTTTGAGCTGCCATTTGAAATCCTCTGTTTAGTTATTTTACTTTATCATTAATTCCTTTGGTTTAACTACTCTATCTTCAAAATTCGGGAGCCCTAGTCCTATACTGCTTACATGCCGAACTTCTAAGGCCAATATCAGAAACTCAAAAACACCAGCTGTTCTTTGAGAGAAATATGGGGTTTCTATACTCACAAAGATTTAATCTTAGAAATCAACAGAGGCCCTTTCACCCTGTCATCTAGGGTTGTTATAAATCAGAATTGACTTGATGGAACTGACTTTGTTTTATTGGCTTACCTTCAAGTTTCATTTCCTTCTAATATACATTTTTGAGCTTTTCTTTCTGTCCTATATTTAAAATGACCTTTTGTTTTCTTTGTGTAGTAAGTCCTTGATAGCATCTCATAACTTTTGGTCTTAAGTCATGAGTTCCTTTCAGCTCACTAATACTGATGGTGTCAATCTTTGTGTTCCATTTCCTTTGGAATGACTTCAAATTTTCCTAGATTTATGCTTGCATATCTTACATTCTTCCATTAATTACATGTAATTACATGTAATTACATGTTTGCGACTATTTTTTCTCAAGTTGAATGATGCCACCACATTAGCACATGAAGGGCCTCAAAAGTCCTCTTTATACATCTTCATGTTTGACACTACTAGGAAGAGACAATTCTTCTCCAGTTGTGTTTTGAGTGCTTTCTTTCTAGTTTGCCTTAGTCTGGGAGTTCCACTGAAGTCTATCTTACCCTTGGTGGCCCTACTAATATTTGAAATATTGATTGCATAGCTTCCAAAGGCACAACAATATAAAGCCAGCAGTGATGAAGTGAATGATTTAGTATGCCCCATCTAGCCATAGTTTAGATACTCCCACCAAATGACTTTTGTTTTCTTGATGGATAAGCAGTCATGGGTCAGGCTGTGGAAGCATGGCAGGGCTCTGGCAGCTCTCTGGGTCAGCGAATAGAAAAAGGGGGAGGTAGAGACAGAGAGGGAGGTTTCCAGGGACCTCTTTATGAGAAGTCCATGCCCACAAGCAGTCACCAGCAACCTGTGGCCTGAGTGACAGTTGGATATCATGCCTACATTTTTATATCTCTGCAAGTTGACATCAAATTTTGTAACAACCACACTGAGTAAACCTAAAATTGTGAGTGTTGTATCTGATTTCTGTATGGCTACTGCAATTACCTATCAAACTCAGCGGAAAGGAGAGTTGAGTGCTCTGAGGGACACAGACAGTGCCAGAATAGGGTTAGGAAAAATGAAGGGTGGAAGTCTGTCTGGCTCTTGCCTTGCAGCAATCAGCCTTGGCAGTCGGGGTGGGGGGGGCAGATATGGCCCCCACATCATTTCCTTACCACTACACTATGGAAAACTAACAGATGTGTGATTTGATGGGATCGAATCCATGGCCTGAGGTAAAACAGATGACTTTGCCCAGTGTGGGTAGGCCTCAAGCAATCAGTAGAAGGCAATATGTGCTAAAAGACATTTTCCCAGGGCATGTTCTGCCTCCAGACTATAGACTTTTCAGAATTGAGTCATTGGCAATATGGATTTGAGATTCTCATTCGTCACTCTTCCTGTCACAGGACAGGTATTTGGGACTACAAATCGCCTGTAGGAAGGAATCTCCAGTTTGTCCACTGACTTTTGGATGTGGGGAATACAACTTTGCAGAAGTCTTTACTCTGCTTCCTTGCCTACAGATTTGTGCTTGCCAGCCTCCAGCAATTGCATGTATTAAAGTCAACCCATTGGTCTCTTTCTCTCTCTTTAGCTAAGTCTCTCTATGCCACCACCTGTTAGGCTGTCATGTGAAAATGGCAGAGAACAAAATAGATCCAGAGGTACAGGTGGAAAGTGATGATGGCAGTGGAATCTGTCCCAAGTGTAATCCAGTTTCATGTGACCGTGTTTCAACAGCAATGAAGTCCTGGCTTACAGATGCCCTGTTGGCCTTGGAAAGGTATGCATGCACATCTCCTTTGCAAGGATGGTTATCTCAGGCCTTGAGTCCTTAATGTATTGCCTAGTCTTATTTTTGGCTCTAGGAGGGCCAGAATCTAAGTCTCTTCATTTTCCCATTAGGACCCTCTATAATGTTTCTCACATTAGCAATGGAATGGCAGTAAGAGTGTCCAGCCTTCATTCAGGATCCATGTTTAAATGCTGTTTTTGTAATGTCTTCTCTGTTAGTTCGCAGGGCCCATTAGCCAGATGTAGACAGAAGAAACAGCAATGAGTCACATAATAAGGTCATTTCTTAAGAGTTTCACATGCTGTCATGTTGAGACTGGCCAACAATGCAAAATCATTAAATGCTTAAGGCATATTAAAAAGACTAATTTAGGATGTCATTCTTTCAACTCATCCCCATACCTACCTCAAATCTGTTGTATTTGATTTTTCTACATGATTCTTAAATACGCTCATAGATTCCAGTGACTCTTGCTTTAAGTTTAGCAGAAAGCCTGGTCCACAGTCAAAAATAACAACAACAACCAAACTCACTACACTCATCACAACCCTAGATAGAGTTTCTGAGGCTATAAAACTATACAGGTACAGAGAGTCTCATCTTTCTCCCTCAGAGAGACTGATGGGCATTCTAGTCGTGACCCCAGAACTTACAGATCCCAAGGAGTGCACATTAAATGTGGAATTACTGAAGGCTCATCATGCCCTCCTGTTTAAAAGTTCTTCCTCTTATCCTGCCATAAATGGCTTCCATCATACATGTGGCTATGTGTCACTTGGTCCTTCTATCACCTTGTACCCATGTTAAGTTTGGGTATCAAAACACAGATTCGTTTCAAATCGTTGTAAGTCACTCGCAGCCACAGAGTTGATGCTGACTCACCAGGGCCCTTTAGGCCAGAGGAGAACTGGCCTGTGGGTTTTGCTGGTAAATCTTTATGGGAGTCGAAAGCCTCATCTTTCTTCTAGGGAGCAGCTGGAAGTGCCGAACTGCAGACCTTGCAGGTAGCAGCCCACAGCGTAAGCCACTCTGCCACACTGCAAGTAATTTGCTGCCAAAAAGAAACTGTCTAGCCTGGGAAGGTTTTAGTTATGAAATAGCCTGCGACAGTGTCGCTCTTACTGGACTTGCATGTCAGTCTGCCTTCCTGAGTGGAAGGGAAGTCGATGGAGTCTTCCCTTGGTGACAGGAGTTTGCATACGACCATGTGTTAAGCAGCATGAGTATTCTGAATATGTCACATTCATCCAAGTGTCCAGTTTTAGGGGAGTGAGTCCCCCTTAGACTCCCTCACTATGGGACAGATGAGCAATTCTCCTGCTTGCCAGGCTGAATATTCATAGATCTGCCCAGTTACAGGACATTCAGCAGACGCCTGAAAAGCCTTTTAATTGGCTGAGTGGGTCCCGGCAGACCTGCCCCCATTAACATGAAAGTGGCTTTTGAATGTGGCCCAAACATAGCAAATGCCACTGCGTCCTAACAACACAGTCCCGAGGACCTCTGAACCATGTCTCTCTCCATAGTTTTGCCTATTTCAAAGAGATCATTAACAAGGTGGAATTGGGTGCCCCCAGGGTCACTGCACAATATACATTGTTACTGTCTTTTAATGGACTTTCTCTCAGATACAGTGATTCTTAAACTGCAGCGTCGGCAGGCAGCTGCTAGCACCAGGCACAGGCATGCTGGCAGCAGCAAGGACCCGCCTGCCAGTCCAGCTGAACTTGGGCAGATGGATCGGGCTAGGAGTAGGGAGGAGGGGAGATGGATTTAGCCGGGAGGGGGTAGCAGCGGAGATGCTAGGCAACTCTCAGAGGTTTTTGTTATTGATTTAGCGTGAGGACTGAAAGTGGCAGGCAGGCAGGTGGTGGGGGCTGGCGAGCAGTGGAGACAGGTGTAGGCAATCGTGGGTAGTGATTAGCTGGGGTGCTCCAGATGTGGCCGGGGTGTCAGCTGGTGGCGATTAGCATGAATGCTTCTGAGGGGTGTCGTATCAGATGGTGGTTTCAGAGTCCAGATGTGAGAGTCCAGTGGTCCCCTCCTCCTCTGCTTCCATGTCTTGCAAGTACATGCCTGTTTCTTCCCCCTTTATGTCATCAGTACCCCTCTCGATCAATTCTTCTCTGGTTCAAGGGCTTGAGTGTATAGATTCTTCTCCCTGAAATCCTGAGTCTCTCAGCCACTTTCTAAGAGATCACACAGCCTGAACCCTCTCAGAGGCCAAGCAAGACAAAATCTAAGTCATCTGAAAGTAGAATCATGCTCCTGCAGCTGAGAGACATACCTGGTGACAGAGGACTTCTATTACTTGCATCTCCATTGGCAGCCCCTTCTCCATTTCTTATAGTTCCCTGAATTTCGAAACATAATTTTTATTGTGGAAAATATGTACAATAAACAAGTTCATTTCTATGTGTATAGTTCAGGAGCATTAATTATATTTACTGTGTATTGAAGTCATCACTAATTCCTAGTGTTGTCTATCACCGGAAACATAAATTCAGCACCTCTTTGGCAATAACACCCATTCCCTCTTTCCCTCAGGTAACCACTAGTAAACTTTAGTCTCTATGGGCTTATTCCAGATATATCATCTAAGCAGGATTATACACTATTTGTCCTTCTGTGACTGATCCATTTTATTTAGTATATTAACTTCTAAGTTCATCCAAGTTAAAGCATGAGTTAGAACTCCACCTCTTTTTGGGACAGAGTTATATTTCTTTATATGTATGTACCACATTTTGTTCATCTGTTCATCTATTGAAGGACCTCTGTTTGTTGTTTTCATCTATTGAATATTAGGGATAATGTTGCTGTGCACATTGAAGAATAACTTATCTGTTTAAAGACGCGCGTTCAAGTCTTTGAGCCTGGGAACACAGCTATTTGGAATTCATCATTGAGTATGGTACTGTTGTGCATTTTTCATCTGTGTCCTTTATCATTTTGAAGAGTTTCCCTTCTATTCTTAAGGTCTGGTTTTTGTTTTTTAATAGTGAAGGCTGTTGACTTTTGTTAAATGCCTTTTCTGCATCATTTGATACCACCATAGGCTATTTTTTCCTGTGCTATTCATGTGGGGTATCAATTGATTGATCCTATTTGGTCATACTATATGATCTTACTGATGTGACTTTGGCTTAAATGTACTGTATTTGGTTGAGGATGTTTGCATTCATGTTCTCTGGTTTTCTTGTGGTGTTTCTGTCCGACTTTGGTCCTAGGGTAAGGCTGCTCTCATAGAATAAGTTAGCAAGTGCTCTCTTGTATTTGATAGTTTGAAGAAGAATTAGTGCTCATTCTTTGCTTTGACGGGGGGGGGGGGGTGTGCCTGTAGAATTTACCCATGAAACCATCTGGTTATGAACTTCACGTCTGGGGAGATTTTGATGACTGACTCAATTGCTTTCCTCGTCTACAGGTCCAATGAGATTCCCTAGTTTGTCTTTAGATAATATCGGAAGTTCATATGTTCCTAGACATTTGTTCGTTTCATCAAGGCTATAAAATTTGTTCACGTATCAATTGCTTGCCTGTCCGTTTGTCATACTTTGGTGGCTTTCTGTGATACTGAGAGATAGGCCACCACTATTTCAAATGCCAGCAGGCTCACCCAAAGTGAGCATGTTTCTGCAGAGATTTTAGACTAAGAACAGACTATGAAGAAGGAATAGGCTGCCCATATCAAAGGAATTAGTCACTGAAAACCTTATGAAACATACTGGAATACTGTCAGATACTTAGAACCTGATGAATAGCAGAACATTGTTAGAGATTGGTTCAGAAGTTGAGACTCTGGTGAGTAGGTACTCAAAATATGGCTGAGGAAGATTTACCTTCTCAAAGGAGAGGTGATCGTAGACATAAGGACAAATTCATGTTTTCAGAACTTTATCTGCTAATGGGGCACAACTCAAAATGAAAGGAAACAGCTGAAAGCATAATTTGGGGGGGGCATCACTGGAAAACACAATTTAATAATTGAGAAATGGGATGGACAAAATATGAAAGGAGGAACATCGAAAATCTTCAGGAATGAAATGGAGCACCTAAGGATTGATAGTCTCAGCGTTAGTGAGCTGAAATGCACTGGTATAGGCTGTTTGGAACAAGACGATCATATGACTTGCTATTCCAGGAATGACATATTTCAGAGAAATGGTATAGCATTCATTGTCCAAAAGGACATTTCAAGATCTATCTTGAAGTTCAATGCTGCCTGGGATGGGATACTGTATACAAGGAAGTCCACTCAGAATAATTATTCTTCAAATTTTTACCCACCCTGATAACTTTGTTGTTCTTGTTGTTGTTGTTGTTGTCAGGCGCCATTGAGCAGGTTCTGACCCATAGTGACTCTATGCACAAGAGAATGCAACACTGCACAGGCCTCAGCCATCCTCACAATTATTCCTATTCTTGAAACTACCATTGTAGCCCTGGTGTCAATTCATGTCATTAAAGGCCTTTCTCCTGTTCCTGCCCTTCCCCTTTACCAAGCATAATGTCTCTCTTTAAGGAATGGTCTCTACTGACAATATGTCCTACGTATTTAAGATGAAATCTCACCATCCTTGCCTCTCGGGAGCACTCTGGCTCTCCCAGTTGTGCTTTTAGCCATCCATGATACTTCCAATATTTTTCTCCAGTACCATAATTCAAATACAATGATTCTTCTTCGGTCTTCCTTATTCAATGTCCAACTTTCACATGCAGATGAAGCAATGGGAAAGACCATGGCTTGAATCAGGTACACAAAGTAATGTCCTTACTTTTCAATACTCTAAAGAAATCTTGGGCTGCAGATTTACTCAAGGCAATGCATCTTTGGCCTCTTGACCTCCACTTTCATGAACATTGATTATAGATTATGGATCTAGGTAAGGCAAAATCCTTGACAACAATAACGTTTTGTTCATTTATCATGATGTCATCCATTGTCCCAGTTGTGAGGATTTTGGTTTTCTTTATACTTTGCAGTAATCCATAATAAAGACTGTAATCCTTGGTCTTCATCAGCAAGTGCCTCAAGTTCTCCTCACTTTCAGCAAAGAAGGTCGTGTGATCTATATATTACAATTCTGGTGCTACACTGTCCTTGTACAGTCCAGGTTCTCTGATGATTTTCTCAGCATGCAGATTGAACAAGTATGGTACAAAATTAAAACCCTGATAAATTTCACCAACATCTTCAGTCTGAAATGGATTAAATATGCAATAATAATAATAATAAAACAAACCTCACTACTATTGAGTCAATTCTGACTCATGGTGGCCCTATGAAGATGCACAAGTAATTATTGGTGATTAGAATGCAAAGGTAGGAGATGGAGAGGTAGGAAAATATAAGTCTGGTGCTAGAAATGAAGCTGTTGATCATATAATATAATTTTGTAAGACCAAGTTGTTCTTCACACATATCTTTTTCAATAACACAAGAAGTTAATATACACAGGGATTTGCCAGATGGAATACACAGAAATAAAATTGACTACATCTGTGGGACAAGAAGATGGAGAAACTTACTATCAACAGTTAAAACCAGGCCAGGTGCTGACTGTGGGAGAGGCCATCAATAGTTTATATGTAAGTTCAGATTGAAGCTGAAGAAAATGAAAACAAGCCCATGAGAGCAAAAATATGATCCTTGTGTGTATCCTACTTGAATTTCAAGAACCTATCAAGGACATTTGATATACTAAACACTAATGACCGAAGATCTGATGAGCTGTGGGAGAACATCAAGACCATTATTCATGAAGAAAGCAAAAGGTCATTTAAAGTCAGAAAAGAGAAAAGTGAGTGTTGGAAGAGACAGGTTCTCAGCCTGTGGATTGTGACTCCTTTGGGGGGTTGAACAACCCTTTCACAGGGGTCACCTGATTTATAACAGTAGCAAAATTACAGCTATGAAGTAGCAAAAAAAATAATTTTTATGAATTGGAGGTCACCACAACACGTATTAAAGGGTCCCAGCATTAGGATGGGTGAGAACCATGGCTCTAAATCAAAGAGTAACTAAAGCAAATTAAAGAAATGAGGAGGTCAAAGAGCTAAACAGAACATTTCAATGGGAAGTTCAAAAAAGAAAGTAAAGCATTACAATGAACTGTACAAAGACCTATGTTAGACAACAAAAAAGAACATGCTTAGCACAACCTAAACTGAAAGAACTCAGTAGAAAAATTCAAACCTTGAGTTGCAACATTGAAAGATTCAATGTAGAGAATACTGACCAGTGCAGGAAGTGCAAAAGAAGGTAGAAAGAAAACAGTTTCTGTACTAAAAAGAACAAGTAGACTATTTTAGGAGGTAGCATATAAAGCAGAACCAGTGGTACTGACAGAAGTCCAACTGCACTAAAGGCATTATAAAGCCCTTAACCCAAAACACAGCTCCAGAAATTGATGGAATAAACATTGAAATGCTTCAACAAACTGAGAAAGCACTGGAAGTACTTGCTAGTTTACACCAAGAAATTTGGAAGATAACTACTTGGCCAATTAACTAGAAGAGATCCATACTTGTACCTGATCCAAAGGAAGAGACATTCCCACATAATGTCCAAATTATAGAACAATATTATTAATATCACATGAAAGTAAAGTTTTGCTCACAGTCATCCAACAATGGCTGCAGGAGTATGTTGACAGGTTGTTGCTGCCATTAATTCAGGCCAGATTTAGTGGCATGTGGAGCAAGAAATATCATTACTGATATCAGATACAAGTTGGCTCAAAGAAGAGAATACCAGAAAGCTGTTCACTTGTGTTTTATTGTCTATATAAAGGCATTAAACCCTGTGGATCATAAACTAAGAATAACCTTGAGAAGTTTGAGAATTCCAGAACCCCTTATTGTGCTCATATGGAACCTGTACATGAATCAAGAGACAGATGTGCAAACAGAATAAGGGAATACCACATCGTTTACAATCAGGAAAGATCAGAATTGTATCCTATCACTATACTTATTTAGAATGTATATAGAGAAATAATCAGAGAGGCTGGATTATATAAAGAAGAATGTGGTATAAGGATTAGAGGAAAGTTTATTAACAACCTGTGATACGCAGATGACACAGGCTTGTTTACTGAAAGTGAGGAAGACCTGAGGCACTTACTAATGAAGATTAAGGAGTGTAGCCTTCAGTATGGATTACAATACAATGTAACAACAACAACAACAACAACCCTCCTTCCCTTAAAATTCTGACAACTGGATCAGTAGGTACCAGCATGATAAGCAGAGAAAAGATTGAAGCTCTCAGAGATTTTTTTCTTGCTTGGTTCAACAACCAATGCTCAAGAGAACAAAGGATATAATGCATTGGGTAAATCTGATGCAGAAGACCTCTTTCAAGGTGTTGGAAAGCAAGGATGCTACCTGGAAGAAAAGGTGTGCCTGAACCAAGATATTTTCTTTTCCTTTTCCTTTTTTGTTAATCATTTTACTGAGGGCTCATACGATTCTTATCACAATACATATATACACCCATTGTATGCAAAGCACATTTGCACATTTGTTGCCATTATCATTCTCAAAACATGTTCTTTCTACTTAAGTCCTTGGTATTAGATCCTCCTTTCTCCTTTCCCTCCCGGATCCCCCCTCCCTCATGAACTCTTGATTATTTATAAATTATTATTATTTTGTTATATTGTACACTGTCTGATGTTTCCCTTCACACACTTTTCTGTTGTCCGTACCCCAGGGAGGAAGTTATATGCAGATCCTTATAATTGGTTCCCCCTTTCTACCCCACCTTCCCTCTACCCTCCTGGTATCACCACTCTCACCACTGATGCTGAAGGGATCAGCATCAGCATTTGTCCTGGATTCTCCACATTTCCAGTTCTATCTGTACCAGTGTACATCCTCTGGTCTAGCCAGATTTTTAAGGTAGAATTAGTATGATGATAGTGGTAGGGGAGAGGTGGAAGAAAGCATTTAAGAACTAGAGGAAAGTTGCATATTTCATCATTGCTGCACTGTAATCTGACTGGCTCATCCCCTCCTCCAGACCCTTCTGTAAGGGGATGTCACTTCACGAATTGATGGGCTTTGGGTTCCCAATCTATACTCCCCCTCATTTGTAGTGATACAATTTTTAGTTCTAAGATGCCTGACATCTCAAGGTCATACAGGCTGGTGTGCTCCTTCCATGTGCACTTTGTTGCTTCTGAGCTAGATGGCCACTTGTTTACCTTCAAATCTTTAAGACCCCAGATGCTGTATTTTATGACAACCAGGCACCATCAGCTTTCTTCACCACATTTTCTTATGCACACATTTGTCCTCAGCGATCATATCAGGTAGGTGGGCACGCAATGATAGGATTTTTGTTCTTTGATGCCTGATAACTGATCTAACCTCATAAGCATGTGAAAGTTTGACACTGATTAAAGAAGACTAAAGAAAAATTGATGTATTTAAATTACGGTACTGGCAAAGTCTTGAACATACCATGGGCTGCCTAAAGAACAAGGAAGTATGTCGTGGAAGAAGTAAAGCCAGAATATTCATTAGAGACAGGGAAAGCAAAACTTCATTGCCTTACTTCGGACTTGTTATCAAGAGAGGCCAGTCCCTGGAAAATGATATCATGATTAGTAAAATAGAGGAGCAGAGAAAAAGAGGAAGATCCTAGGCAAGTTGGATGGACATAGTGGATGCAACAATGGGTTCATTCATGAGAACAATTGTGAGGCTGGCACAGGACCAGGTGATGTTTTGTTCTGTGGAAGGTAGGATCACCATAAGATGGAACCAATTTGATGGCACCTCATAACAATGCGAACAATAATAGCCAATAATATTCTTTGATATACTTTTTATTTAGCAGCATTTGTCATAATCGCTCGACACTCATATCTTATTTAATCTGTATTGCCTTTTTCTTCCTTTGACAGCTTTCCTTAAAGCTGTCAATTTTGATATTAAAAAACAGACTCCAACCTTTTCAACATGAAGTGTCTTGTTTCTGTATTTTTTATTTTCATTTATCTCTACTCTAACTATCATTATTTCCTTGCTTCTGATATCATTGGGCTTACTTTTTAGGTAATATTTTTATATTCAAAATATAAATATTCAAAGCTACACATTTTCCTTTGAATTCTGCCTTCTCTCCCTCTCCTTTCTTCTGGTATATTGGACATTGATTTTCATTCATCTCTAAGTATTCTTCTCATGATTTCTTCCTCATCACATTGGGTGTTTAATAGTGTATTACTTAATTTCATGTATTTGTACAATTTCCAACTTTTCTTCACTTGCAAATTTCTAGTTTCATTCTATTATGGTCATAGAAGGTACTTTTTATGAGTTAATTCTTTTAAAAATTCATTGAAATTTGAAACTTGTTTTGTGACTTAACTTAGGGTTCATCCTTGAGACTGGCCCATGTGTACTGGAGAAAAATGTGTATTCTGATATTCAGTGGAGTGTTCCATGTATATGCTATATCTAATTGGCTTTTATTACTGTTCAAGTCCTCTATGTCCTTACTAAGCTTCTGTCTATATATGCTACTCAGTGTTTAAAATGGTGTATTGGGCTAAGCCCTGGTGGTGCAGTGGTTGTGTGCAGGACTGCAGCTCACCGGGTTGATGGTTCAACTCCAGCAACAGCTCTCCAGGAGCAAGGCTGGCTTTCCTACTTCCACCAGGACAGTGATGCCACACACAAAAAATGGTGTATTGAAATATCCAACTATTTTCCTTCAGATTTACCAGTCTTTATCGCATATATTTTGAACTCAGTTATTAAATGCATGTAGTTTTCAAGTGTTCTTCTGTGTCCCTTGGAGCCGATTTTGACTTAAAGTCTATTCTGTCTGACATTCAAAATCCATACCTCATCTCTTTCTTGCCTACCCTTTATATAGAGAATTTTGATTTGAATGCCTTCATTCTCAATTTATTTTTGCTATGTATTTAAAGTGAATCTCTTATAAACCCTGTATACATGTGGATCTTTTTGAAATTATTATTCATGCTACCAATTAGTACCTTTTGATTGGTGAGTTCAGTCCATTTGTATTTCATGCTAATAACAATAAGGAAGAAATTACTTCTTCCTTTTGCTATTTTTTTCTTTAAATGTAATACAAAATTTGTCTCTACCTTCTTCCAAAATCACCGACTTTTTGTATCTCTTATGTATTTATGGTGAACCTTTACATTTCCTTCCTTGCTTCTCTTATGTTTATTCTTTAGATATTTTCTTTGTGGTTACCATGGAAATGGCATCATCCTTAATTTACTATAATCTGGTTAAATTGATAGCCCTTAATTTCAGTAATATAGAAAAGCTCTATGACTACACCCCTTCTTCCCCACCCTTTATTTTTTTATTTTTTTTGTTTGTTTCTTTTTGTTTTGGGGCATCACTGCCCTCTGGTGGTGGGAGTAGGAGGCCCAGCCTTTGCTCCTGTGGAGTTGCTGCTGGAATTGAACCTCCATCCCAGTTGGCTGCAGTCCCGCGCACAACCACTACTGCACCGAGGCTCAGCCTCCTTTATTTTTTTAAAAATTGAATCTCCGTATATTATTGTGTGCCCAATAGCTTAAATTTATAATTATTTCAATGCATTTCTCTTTTAAACTATGCCTTTCATAATCAGTTATAGTGCAAAATTATAAAATTGGCACTTTCAAATGTTTCAATTAAATACTTTACTGGGATTAAAAAAATCTTCCTATGACTTTGAGTTAGTATAAAATCCTTTCAAACTGAAGGACTCCCTTTATCATTTCTTTTAGGGCATGATTCATGGTAGCAAACTCCCTACTATTTATCTGGAGATGTCTTAATTTCATCTTCATACTGGAGAAGAGTTGTGTCAATTATATAATATTCAAGTCATATTTTATTTGTTTTTCCTCTAGTACTTTAGACATTCTATCCCATTGCCTCTTCCCTTACATATTTTTAAAAATCATTTTATTGGGGGCTCATACAACTCTTTTTTTGTGTGTGTGTGGGCATCACTGCCTCTGATGGTCGTGGGCGCTATCCAGTGCTGCTCCTGAGAGCCATCACTGGATTTGAACTGCCAAGCCCGTGGGCTGCAGTTTTGCACTCAACCACTTATGCCACCGGGGCTCAGCCCACAACTCTTATTACAATCAATACATACAGCAATAGTATGCAGACCACATTTGCACACTTGTTGCCATCATCATTCTTGAAACTTCCTCTTTCTACTTAGGTCCTGGGTACCAACTCCCCATATGTCCCCTCTTTCTCCACTCCCTCTTCCCCATTAACCCTTAATAATTTACAAATTATCATTATTTTGTCACATCATCCACTGTCTGATGTGTCCCTTCACCCACTTCCCTGTTGTCTGTATCCCAGGGAGGAGGTTATATGTAGATCCTTGTAATTGGTTCGCCCTTTCTACTCCACCTTCCCTCTACCATCCCAGCATCACCACTGGTCCTGAAAGGATCATCTGTCCTTAATTCCCCATGTTTCCGGATCCAGTGTTCATTTCCTGGTCTAGCAGGATTTATAACGTAGACTTGGGATCATGATAGTGGGTGGGAGGAAGCATTTAAGAACTAGAGGAAAGTTGCATGTTTCATTGTGGTTGCACTGTACCTTGACTGACTCATTTCCTCTCTGTAACCCATCTGTAATGCGATGTTGCTTCACCAATTGATGGGTCCACAATCTGCACTCCCCCTCATTTATAATGATACAATTTCTAGTCCTTTGATGTCTGATACTTGATCCCTTCAAAACCTCGTGGTCACACAGGCTTGTGTGCTTCTACCATGTGGACTTGGTTGCTTCTGAGCTAGATGGCCACTTGTTTACTTTCAAGCCTGTCAGACCCCAGATGCTTTATCTTTTGATAACCAGGCACCATCAGCTTTGTTCACCACATTTGATTATGCAAAACGTTGTTGTCAGCAATGCTATGATTTTTAGTTCTTTGAAACCTTATACCTGAACTGATCCCTTTGATGCCTTGTGGTCACACAAGCTGGTTTGCTTCTTCATGTGGGCTTTGTTGCTTCTGAGCTAGATGGTTGCTTGTTTACTTTCAAGCCTTTAAGACCCCAGATGCTACATCTTTTGATATCCGGGCACCATCAGTTTTCTTCACCACATTTGCTTATGCACACATTTGTCTTCAGTGATCATGTTGGGAAGGTGAGCATGATAGAAGGTCAATTTAATATTACCAAGTGTTATTACATTGAGGAAGTACTTGAGTGGAGGTCCAATACCCATCTGCTGCCTTGATACTAACCCTATAAGTATATGCACATAGATCTATTTCCCCATCATGATATAAAAATATATTCACCTATGTACATGCCTCTATTTAGACCTGTATACATGCCCTTTACCCACAAGTTCTTTCCTCTACTTCCTTTTACTTTCCTCTTATCCCACTATCATGCTCAGACTCCATTTGGGTTTCAGTATTTTCTCTCTGTTACATTACTCTTGATCAACCCCTCGCAGGCATTTTTTTTTTAAGTAGAAATTTGTGCTTACTTTTAAGGCTTTTTTGTGGGGTTTTTTTTTGCCTCCTTTTTGCTTCTTTCAAAATTACTGCTTTATCTTTGGTTTTCCTGAGTTGATTATAATACTTCTTTTTGTATCTCTTTGGATGTTTTCCAATAAAATTCATTGGGCTTCTGCGACATATATGTATATCTCTCATCAAACATTTGGGTCATTGCTTCCACAGTTTTTCTTTCTTTTTCTGTTCTCCTACCTGGGCTTCTATTATTAAGCAATTTAGTTGGTTTAATAGTACCTCATTGATTACATAGCCTCTGCTCACATTTTGTCATTCTTCCAGCTTTTTGATTCTCATACTTGGTAGCTTCAATTATCTTATCTTCATGGTCACTGGGGGGGTCAGCTAAGTAAAATCTGCTGTTGATTACACCAGTGGATTTTTTTTTATTTCAGCTGTCATATTTTTCAGCTATAATATTTATCAACTATATATGACTGAACTTGTTCTACTCAGGGGTTGTCCTAATTTCCTTTTACTCTTTCTCCATGTGTTCCTTGAACTCCTTGAACATGTTTAATACAGTTTTATTTTCGAGTCTTTGTTCACTAAATTCATTATCTGCGCTTCTGCACAGATGATTTCGTCACTTTATTTTATTCTTTTGAATGGATCCTCCTTTCCTACTTCTTTGTCTGCCTTAGATTCTTTGTTCAAAATGGGACATTTGACTATTAGAATGTTGTGACTGCAGAAACCAAACTCCCATTCTCCCTTGGGGCTTGCTTTGTTGGTGGCACTGCTGTGATTCACTTTTGAATGCTGTAGTAGTTCATTTCTTCAGAGATTTTTCATAGCTACTTGTGTAAAGACTACCTTTTCTTGGATGTGGATAGTCATAAAAATCTCTTTTCTTAGTTTATATTTGGCTAGTTTCTTTTTTTGCTTTTGTTTTAAAGATGTTTTCTTGAATACCAGGTAGAAAAAGAGGAAGGACGGTGTTTCCAAATTGGCTATATGTAGGGGCCCTTCTTTAATAATTAGTTATCTTGTATTGGGCCTTGGGGTGAGCCAAGGTGAAAGCACAGATTATTCTTAGGTAATTTCAGAGAATGTGTGTTGCCAGGGCAAACATGTGGCTTTCTCAAACCCCCTGTATACACAGAGCTTTCAAAACTCTAATTTCTCAAAGGATCTCTCTTCTTGGCTTCTCCTTTCTGTCTCTATGTCTGAATTGCACTCTGGTTTCAGGGAGCGACAGATAGAGGTGTTGCCCTATGGTCTTCAGACCAACATGAGATACTATACAAGTCAAATCACAAGGAATATTCTGTTTCAGTCAGCAAGATAGGTTAAAACAAAAACACACATTAATTTTGGAATAAAGTCTGCTCTCCTCCATGCAGAGTCAGAGACAGGGCTCCCCGGGGAATGTGAGCCAGTGTTTTAAGACAATCATACAAAACCAAAGAAGGGGTGGAGTGAAAGTGAATAGAAAACCAAAGTGATAACAGTCTTATTTTCATTTAGTGTTGACTTACTTCCTTTAGTACTTTTGTCCCATCCCACTCCCAAATTCTGATAAAGTTGATTCTGTTAGTTGAGTACCAACTCGAAGTAACAGCTTATTCTCTTTCTTTGTTGTTTACTATTCAACTCTGTGAGCCTTCCAGAATTACCCATCCTACTGATAATAGACATTTGGCATGTTTTTAGATATTTTTACTATGGATAATGATGCTGTAGTAAGTTTAACCTGCACTCGGCATATACATGTATGTATTTTTATTAGGTATATATTTGGGAATTAAAAGGGCTCACTTCAAATGGAAGAGAATATAGTCAGCTTTCACGACACAATCCAGTAGAAAGAGTTTAAGAAATGATTGTGCAATGCTTCCATTCTTATAAGATTAGCGCACTACACTATGAAAACATCACCTTCATCAAGCACTGCCTGCCTCTGGCATCTGAAAGATCACTCTCTTACTCACCTATTTCAATTCCACGTGCTCTCACTCTCTCTCTTTCTTCATAGCTCCTTGTGTATCAGTTCTGAACTCTGGCTCTCAAATATTATTTCAGTCCCTTCTTGCATCAGTGACCCCTTTGGATATGCTTCTATGACATACTGGCCAGTTGTTCAGCCCAAACACATTCATAACTGGGCAGTCCTCCAGACACACACCCCATTACACAGTGGTAGACAGAAGCATTATGATTTTGGCTCCACAGAATTCATGGAAACCAAAACCAGCTCACTTCCTGGCCTCTCTGTCAGAGAGGGTGGAGCAGTCAGTGGTAAAGCTTGTCATACCGAGAAGAAGAGCAAGTGAACTGCAGGAAAAAACAATCAATAAAATTGGCAGCTTTCTTTATTGATGGACCCAATTTGTCCTGGGTTAATAGCCTTTTACAAAATTTCAAGATGCCTTGTCTTTTGAGTTTCACTGTATCCTGATCACACTTTCTTGACACAGTGTGTGTGTGTGTGTGTGTTTCACAGCTTGTATTATTTAAATATCATGAGCAAACTGATCTGCATGAAAAAGAAGGATGTGATGAAATGCTGTCACAAGGCTGGTGGCATGTAGTAAGTCACAGTCAAGCTTTTCCATTCTTACCTCTTAGGAGTAGAGGGGACAGTAACATTTGAGAACTTAGACTGTGCATGCATGACATGTGTCAGATGAGTCAGGGCAACAATTAAATCAGTGGGAAAAGGAAATCACCCTAACAGCTATTTGGCATGGTGAAAAGAATCCAGCCTACTGTTTGGTTATATTCTTCACTTTGCAGCTGGTCTTTGGATGCCAGCTGAGGATGAGTTTGCTTACACAAATGCTTTTAACAACTTTGACTGAAGCCAAGTCTACAGAGCTATGCGACAATTGTGCAATTTGGTCAACAGAGTTAAATAATCAGCTATTTCCTTCAGTGGTGATTCTATCCTCCTCTGTTTTCTAAGGGAATCCTGTAACAGGAAAACATCACTCACTGCCATTGAGGTCTGTTTTGACTCATATAGGCTTCATCAAGACAGATGACATTGGGGAATTGTTCAACTTCAATTGCATATTCCATCTGGGGCTGAGTGATTTTAGGCAGCTTTTATAATATCTGGCTACTGAAGGTAGGAGGCAGAGACAGGTGAAGTACAATGCTTTGAAATACAAGTTACGCCACAAAATGATCCTAGCCATTTAAAACAAAAACAAAAAAATCTTTGCTTAAGAGTTCTGAGTGAATGTATCCAAGAAAGTAAACTTCTAATTCTAACCCTTTTGAGATAATCAACTCAAGTCTCAGATGTTAGAGCTAAGAGAAGGGAAGGCCAAGACTGGCCCAGTATCATTTTGTAAGAAGTGAGCATTTGCGTTAAAGTGACCAGATTTTAAGCGGGACACCTTTGACCGGACGGGGGGGGGGGCGCGTGGAGGGGGGCAGGAATTCTTGATTAAAAATTTGGTCTACATGGTGCAACAAAAATTCCTGTAGAACGCAAAAATATTATTGTACTATATTCATTTTAATTTTAAAACGCCACAGGATGGTGTTAAACTGTTAAAAAGCGGACGTCTGGTCACTTTAACATACATGGCTAAATATACTTGCACCAGGAAACTTAGATGAAATTCACTTTTGGAACTTGTGAGGGAGAGACATAGATGGGAGTGGAATCTGAAATTTAAAACAACAGCAACAAATCAGCCAGGAGCTCTTAGGACACCGTCCTTGAGCTCGGGTGGTGAAGTGGGGGAAGCGTTGTTCTGCTCATAGAAGTTTCAGTGATTCCAATCCAGAAGCAGCTTCACAGGAGAAAGATGAGGCAGTCTTCTCCTGAACGCCTCGCAGGTTCAGAACCCCTAAAGAGCAGTTCTCACTGTCCCAGAGTCGCGATGAGCTGTGAATCAGCTCACTGGCGTGGCTGTTTTTGTCTTGCTTGTTTTGTTTTCCTGGTAGTCCAGTTCCTCTTTACCTGCAAATGCTCTCATCAGTCTCCAGAGAACAACAGTCTCTGAAAAACAGGGAGAAGCGTATGATGTGACTTTGGTTGGAGTGCATTTATGACCTGACGTGTGCTCTAATTGTGCAGATATCCCCATAAATGCTCTTTTATTAAGTTGAGCTACAGTAAATCTGTCATCTCCATAAGTAACACCGCAGTGAATCTGTAGGTAAGCTCAAACACTGCTGTGAGCCATGCTGGGCTATTAGCTTCTGCTCGATGTTGTTATCTGTGCTCTTACAGCATCTCAGGGGCAAAATTCTGGCACTGGGTTTATGAGATTTGGTTTCTTACTGATGTCCTTACTGCTCAAAAACAACAGAAATTGCTATCAAAGAAAGAGACAAAACCAGAGGACTCTTAATGTTTACTCCTTTTTGGAAATAGCTTGGCCCAGTGTAGAGAGCTGGAGTTGGGGGTCTCTTCTGATGAAGCCCTCAGCCTATTGAGAATCACTTGTTGCCAGCAAAGATGCCGCTCCTGTCATCTTTAAAATGTGAGAGGTATGCATGTCCTCTCTATTTGGTAGGATTGTCCTGCCAGCAGATCTTCGTGGTTCTTAGGATGAAAACAGAAATAAGCGAGTGCATTCAACTCTGTGGTCTGGGCTACCCATTCTCCAAAGGACAGCGCCACTGTACTCAGAGTCATAGAAGGCAAGCAAGCCATCATCTCCTTCTCTTAGGGAAAATGAGAGGAAAAAGTTAATGTCTTTCTCCTCATCCAACGAGTTTTCAAAATGCATTTTTTTATTGAGACTTGGGTGAAGATTTACAGGGTAAATCAGTTTTTCATTCAACAATTTATGCGCATTTTGTTTGATGTCCTTTATTGCATTCACTATATTCTAACAGCACTCTGCCTCCCTGCCCCCACGTCCTCCCTCTTTTCCTAAACTTTCCAAAACTCTTTCCCACTCCATCGTCTTTCTTAATCTTTGCAACCTCCTGCATGTCATCCTTAGCAAATGCTGTTCTTTGGGTTTGATTTGGTTGGGTATTGTAAGGAGTGATATTTTTCATCTTCCACATACCTGTCTATTATTTGACTGGACACTGAGTCAGGAAAGTGAGTTTAGTTCCAGGTGTGAAAGATGACTAGCAGACATCATCTCAGAGTTTCTACCAATTTCGACCTGGCCAGAGAGCCTCATATTTTTTTTAAATGATTTTGAGTTTTGTTGGGTGGGATTTTTTCCTTTTTGCTTCCACGTGATAAGGGCATTCTAATGCAGTCCTTCTCAGAATTGTTAGTAGTGGTCCAAGCTACTGTCGGAGAGTCCGTTCTGACCCATGGTGGCCCTGGAGAAGGTTTCTAAGGTTATGAAGAATCAACCTGAAGGAGACAGCTTCATCTCTCTCTTGATGAGCAGCTGGTAATTTTGAACAACTTACCTAAAGGTTCTGGTCCCAGGGTCATGGAGAGTGAGGTTCCTTAATACTTTGGAGAAATTGTTCTAATTTTAGTCGCTCTTCTTTGCTCCTATTAGGGAGAAACAATTATTAGAAGGCCTCAGTTGCTAGTCACTGAAGAATGGTGTGGAAAATGTTCTATATGAGTAGGTTGCACCATATCACCTTGAAGTATCCCAGGACTATGGTTACCTGTTCAGCTTACATGTCTACCTACTCATAGATTATTAGCAAAGAAATCACCTCTGCTGTTTTTAACCATGTGTTACTCTTGCTGTCTTCCTTTACCTTGATCATTCCATATGGCCCTCCCCCTGTCTATCTTTTGCCTTTCCCTTCATTCAGATATATATGTGTATACTTTCCACTTAATGATTTCCTGTCTTTTCCTTCCATTAGACCCAGGTTTGTTTTTGCATGAAAGTATTTTCTTGACTTTTTCTAATAGTGATCTTCTACAATATTTTTCTTTTCTGTTCGATTCATTTCACTCATCATAATTTTCTCTAGGTTTATCCAGGTTGTGAAGTACTATCCTTTGCTTATCCATTCATTTGTTTCCCCAGACATATAGTTTCCTTCCACCATTCAGTGAATATAAAATAGTGTGTCAATGAACATGGTTATGCGTATCTGTGTAATGCTATTTTGGAAGTGTGAATGACCAGTTGGATTGCTGGATCATAAAGTATTTCAGTTTCCGACATGTTATGGAAGTGGCACACTGTATCCCACAGCAATTGTTTCATTTTACCATCACACCAACAGTGTATGAGAATTCTAGTCTCTCCCTCACACACACTGGCACTAGTTTTCTGTAGTTCTGAACTTTGCTATTAATGCTGGGATGAGATAATATCTCATTGTTTTGATTTAAATTTTTCTAATGACTAATGATCACAAGCATTTCTTAAAGTTTTTGTTGGGTGCTTGAATGTCCTCTGTAGTATAGAATCTGTTCATATCCTCTATTGCTTTTTAAATTGAATTGTCTTTTTTATATTGATTTGTGGACATTTTTTAGATTAGTGCCCTGTCTGATATGATTGCCATTTTCTCCAGTCTGTGGTTTTCTATATATACTTACATTGAAATATTTAGATATCATAAATGTCTAATTTTTAGAAGGTTACAGCCATTCAGTATGTTTTCTGTGTGTTATTAGCTATGTTTGATGGTGTTTTTATGTAAAGTATTAAGGAAACTTGGCTTTTCTCCTATTTTTTTCAGTGATGGTATTTACAGGCCTGCACTTTGCATTTTGATCTTTGATGCATCTGGAGTTCATTTTGTATGTGGTGTGAAATGGGCATCCTGTCTTATTTTTCTGCAAGTGGATGCTTATTTTTATCCACCCATTCTATGGGCTTTGGTTCTCTGTTGAAGATAAACTGCCCCTTGATGGATGGATTTACATCTAGGTTTGCTGTTCCATTGATCAATGTGTCTGTTGTTGTACCAGTAGTAGGATGCTTTGCCTCTTGTGTCTGTGTAGCTGGTTTTGCGATTGACAAGTGTGTAGCAACTGAAGTCTTCTTTAGTAGGGCTTGTTTATGTAGGGCCTATTTCCTTTTAGTTTTTCTCTATTTGAATAACATTCCAACACATCTTTAAATAATTGTGATGGCATCTGAATCCAGATCACATTATATCTTTAGCTGATGTGCAGGATTGTGATTTTAACAATGTTCCTATTTTTCTAGCCATAGACATGACTTATTTTTCCACTTATCTGGGTCTCTTTTGGTTTCTTATTGGCAGTATTTTATAATTTTCTTTACACAAGCCTTTTCCTATCTAGTTTGATTTATTCTTAAATATTTCATTTCAGTGTTGATGACTTTAAAAAGTATAGTTTGCCTAATTACTTTTTAAATTGATTTTTGTGTGTTGATCTTGTACATTGCCACTTTACCAAATCTTTTCATTATTTCCGTTAAATTTCTAATAGATACTTTTGGATTTCTACTTGCTGGATCATCTGATCCGTGATAACCACTACTTTTACTACTTTGCTAATTTAGATGTCTTTTATTTCCCTTTTTGACTTAAGATTCAATCTACTACTTGTAGTACAATGTGGAAGAGGAATAGAGTGATATGAGGTATCGCTGGTTCTTGTTTACAAAGGGAATGCTTCCAGTATTTTTCTATTGGGACTCTATTTGTCATTGTTTTTTCTTCTATTCCTGTTTTGTTGAGCAATTTTTGTTGTTTGTTTGCTTTTAATCGGGAATTGGTATTGGATTTTGTCAAATGCCTTTTTTTTGCATTATGATCAGGTGGTTTTCCTTTGTTCTATAAGGGGTAAATGACCGGATGATTTTCTAGCACTGAATCATTGTTGCATACTTCACACAAATATTTGTTCACAATGTTTTATTCTTTTGCTATGGTTGCTGGTTTCCATTGATTAAGATTTTGTTGACTATTTCAAGATCTATATGCATCAGCAACATTGATCTTCAATTTTCTTTTTTAATTGAGGTTTTTGCCTGACTTTGGTATCTGGATTATTCACACTTAATAGGGTGAGCTGGGGAATATTTCCTTCTTTTTTTGTTTTGGAATAGTCTGGGTAGAATTCGTGTCAACTCCTTGAATGCTTGGTAGGCTTGGTTATAAAAGCCATCTTGCTCAGAACTTTTTTGTTAGGACTTCATTGTTGTGTCTGTTTTAATACCTGGTCTATTTCTTCTTTTATGGGTCTGGTAAAATTTTATATTTCAGTTTATGTTAATTTAGATAGGCAATATGTTTCTAGAAATTTGTCCATTATTACTTCTAGGGTTTCAAATTTGTTGAAATTTGCTCTTCATCGCATTTTGTTTTGTTAAAATATGTTATTATTTCTACTGGTTCTGTTGTGGTACCATTTAATTCCTTATCGGTATTATTTGCATCTTCTAAGTCTTTTCCTTTGTTATATTTGACAGTTTCCCAAATCTATTAATCTTTTCAAAGAATCAATGTCTAGTCTTATTGATTTTTTCATTATTTGTCTATTTTTCCCATAAACTGTACAATTTCAGTTCTGATAGCTACAGAAGATGTTCGTAGCTGTTGGAGATGTTGGTTCAGGTGTTGGTTTTGTTTCTTTCTTGTTTTTTGATGTAAACATTTAGTATTTAAATTAACTCCTTAGCACTATTTCCGGTGTGTCTTAAAGACTGTGGTCTGTTTTCATGCTTATCATAGTCAATGAATGTTTTAATCTAATTTTTCTCTTACCGAGACGTTCTTAATCAGCATGTTATTCAATATTGAGCTATTTTATTTTTCTCCCTTGATCTATTTGTGGGTTATGTGTAATTTTTAATGTTAGAATATGAGAAGATGCTTTGCAGTTTTACAATATTTTGAAGCTTATTGAGTCTTGACTTGTGGTCTTTCTAGAGAATGTTCTATGTGTACTGGAAAAGAATGTATATTGTGGTGGTGGTGGTGGTGGATGGAGGGTTCTTTACATGCCTATAAGTGACCAGACATCCCACTTTTGAACAATTTAACAAGTTCCCCCAGTTTTTAAAATTAAAATAAGTATATTACAATATCATTTTTGCATTCTATGCAAATTTTTGTTAATTCATATAGGTCAAATTTTTAGTCAAGAACCCCATCCCACCCCATGGTCAATAATGTCCTGCTTAAAATCTGGGCACTATACAGTCAAGTTGTTTGATTATTGTATTGATTAGTTTTTCTGTATCTTTACTGAGTTTCATTCTAGTTCTGTTCTTCATCAAATGTAATGTATTATAGACTCTTACCATTGTTGTGGAGTTGTCTCTTTCTCTGTCCAAATCTATTAAAACTTGATACATGCATTTTGGGACACTTATTCATGTATAATAGTTATCGTGGCATATCCTCTTTCTTAATTGAACTTTTAATCATAAAATGAAAGGACTTTTAAAATTTCATGATTTTTCTTTTAAAAAATTTTGATGAAGCTTTAAAATTTTCTCTGAAATTGTCCTATATTTTATTATCTTCTTCCCAAATTTGAAAAAAAGCATTCTATCTTGATGCTATCTTGAGTTCCTCTCCATCTGGAAATTTGGTGATTATACTAACTAATTATACCCTTTTATCCTCTGTAGTTGCCCTTATTTATAAATTGACACCTCTGGTTCTCTATATTTAGTTTTGCAGATTTATTTGACTTTGGATGCTTCTATATCTAAATTGATTTCTGGATGATGCTTCATGTATGTTCATTTCATTGCTGACATTACTTGCTCTCTATCTGAAGATAGAGTAAAATTGATATGGGTTTTACAAATTGTCCTTAATTTCTGTTTGTATAAAAATATCCTAATTTTGTCCCATAAAATGGGGACTCTCTTGGCATATAATTCTTGATTGGCTATTTTTTCCCTTTGTCATTGCATTGTTTTTATGATTTCTGCCAAGAAATCTTAGATATATTGACTCTGCTTTGCTGGAGATGTTTCTATTTTCCCCATGCTGCTTTTAGAATTATTTCTTTGTCTTTGATTTTGGAAAATTTGATTATGTTTTGGTGGCTTTCTTTTATTGTCTATCCTGTTTGAGGTTCATTGAGCTACTTGAATACATATCTTGTCGTCTTTGGGGGTATTAATATTTTTTCCAACATATCTTTGACAATTTTACATATACTTCCCCCCCATTTTCTTTTTCTTTAACATGCAGTTCCTATAATATGCAATATATTCCCTTGATAGTGTCCGACATCATTTTAGGATTTTTTCTTCCCTTTATTCTTTTTACCCCCATCCCCGATTATTCCCAACACATTTAGTACTGATAGATGTGTTCAATCTCCTTAATTTTTCTTTTTTC
This sequence comes from Nesogale talazaci, assembly GCA_004026705.1. Taxonomy (NCBI): domain Eukaryota; kingdom Metazoa; phylum Chordata; class Mammalia; order Afrosoricida; family Tenrecidae; genus Nesogale; species Nesogale talazaci. Next base: position 46,218 of record PVJH01013178.1, read on the forward strand.
ATTGATTCAACTATGCTTCTTTATCCTTTCAATCTATCTATTTCTGAAATTTTAGTATCAACTTCCTGGATTTCTATTTTCTGGTATTGCCTTGTTTCTTTGTATTGTGTAGATTTTTCTTATATTATTTTCCTAAACTCTACTAAGAGTTTACCTGCATTTTCCTTGACCTCATTTGTGCTTTCTTTGATTTTTCTATCAATCTGTTAAAGGTCCCTAAATACATTTCTTGTGGCTTTTTTACCAAATGGTTCCAATGCCATTTCTTCTTCTGATTTTTAGCTCTGTGTTTTGGTCATTTGTTTCAGCTATTTCTGACCTATTTCTTTGTGTGTGGTGAGGTTGTCTGTTATTTCTGAGACACTGTGGTATTATTGAATTTGTATTTGGTGATGATATATGAGTGCTTTTCACTCAGGTTTTATTTTCTTTCTTTGTTCTTATATATTCAAGTGAGTGTGATGAGTGTGCTGCTCTGCTCTTTCAATACTTAGTTACTCACCACCTGTCTCATAGTAGTTAGTTTGGATAGGAAATGGGAGTGTGTGTATTGTTCTCTGTTCACTGTTTATAGGGAGCAATTGAGGATGGTCTGTGCTGATGCTGGCTGCTCATGCAGAATAAAAGATAGGGAAAAAAGATAGAAGAGACTAGTAAAGGGAGGGGGAAAGATAAGGAAAAACTGACAAAAAGTCAAAAGGAAACCAGAAAAAATGATAAGGGAAAGAATAATAAAGCAAAAATGTTGGGACGCTCAGGATGCCCAAATGCACTCTTGTTTGTCAAGAGGGTGGAAGCAGGCAGGATACCTGATGTGGTACAAGTTAGTGAGCTTTCCTACCTGAGGAGTTAATAGGGGTGGGGCATCCCTTGAGGGTGACATATCTAGGGTGGCTCCCCACCTAGGGAGGGACAGACATTCTGAGACAGTGCTTACGCCAGCCTAAGAAGTTAGACTGCCAGCTCTATAGTCAAAGATTTAAATTCACTAGCTAATCCACAGAGGAAAAGTGAGGCCATCTGTGACATAAAGATTTATAGTCTTGGAAACCCAGATTAGTAGTTCCACTCTCTTCTATGGGGTCTCTATGAATTGGAATTGAGTGGATGGCAGTTGGGTTGGCTTTTGAGTTTGGCTCCAGTTAGAACACTGCTTACGAAATGCAAAATGGCCATGTTGTAGCAAGCTAGTTGATAACCACTGCTCTGTGTGTCTCCCTAGTCACATTTCCTTTTAGTTTCTTCTCTTAGTGGTTTTTAATTTACTACTTCATCCTTTCCTTTGGACCCTAGGGTTCAGGCTTATCATTTGCATTTGTTTCATTTGATTTTTCTTGTATCTTTTTGTAGAGGGTCTTGGTACCCTCTACCTTGTCTTCCTACTCCACTATTTTTGTCAGAAATGTATCCCAAAAGAAATTTAAAGGAAACTGATATCTAAACACATTGTTGATGAGGCAGGATGATTAATTATCTACCTGCAATGGAGCAGCCAAGCTATTGTAAACTTCACCCTCTGCATGGGACAATAGGGAATTTTCAGAGCTGGCAATGTTTAAAATCAAACAAATTCAGTTAAAGTCACTGCACCCCAAATTGGATCGTGGGTTTTCATTTCAGGGCAGAGCCAAGAATGTTCAGAGGAGGCAGTCTCTGGGTGTACAAAATTGAGAGGCATTTTCTTTTGGACATAGAATTGACTCAATTGTTTTTCATGATAAGAAATCACAGTCACAGTGTCTAAGGAGCCCCTCCCCCCTTTTTTTCAAGATCTGATTTTATGTCTATTCTGGTCATAGAATCATTGTGAAGTCCCATTTCCCCTCTTTTTCCCCCATTAACTTAAGAAGAGAATGAACTGAGTAAGGAAAATGCAGGGCTGGAGGAATACATGGAAGGTTTATAGAGGCAGAGTCAGAAAATACGTTGGAAGAAAAATACCACAAACTGTCAGCAGGCATTAAATTATAGACACTGTCCATTGTTTGTCCGATTTAGTTAGAGCATGTTTCTTTGCAGCAATAAAAAAAAAGACATTAACAAGCATTGATGTTAGATGGAATTAAATAGTACTTGAACGATGAAAAGGGAAAGGAGGAATCTCAGCTACCTTTGCCCTGGACACTTATCTAATCAGTGAAAATAGAACCTATCCTGCCTATCGTCCATGTCACCAATGGAAGAACATGACTGTAGGGGGCCAGAAGCCAATGATTGCCCTATGCCCTTGGGCAGCTATCCCTGTTAGGACCCTTCTATTGGCCACAGGTGACTAACTGGCCAGCCAAGCCCAATTGATTTTGACTGTCGATCTTGCCTTCTTTGATGGTTCTCCGATGCCTCCCGGACACAGGCAATGACATCTTTCACTGCCGTGCTGCAGGCACACCACCCAGATAGCATCCGTAAGATTGTAAACAGGGTGATTTACAAACTGGTGGCAGCCACTAAAAGCAGTGCAGTTTGTGACCCTCAGCACAGTGCCTAGATTCTAAATGGAATGTTGCAGCAACAACAATGCTGCCTCAAGATGTTAAAACACGATTGTGTCACCAGGGCACTCATTGTGTGATGTAGCCTGTAACAGGCAAGCACACCTGTCCTCATTCCCCCCTGGGCACAGCATCCTTGCGCTCCCCTGGGCCTCCTCTTGCACTTCTGCCATGTATAGGCAGCCACAAACACAGGAGAGGGATTCTGGGGGAATGGCCCTAGAGAAGCATCTGATTCCCAGAGGTCTTTGCAGCCGGCTCTGACGGAATGATTTCCAATATTCAGTTACTGCGAATTCTGACCATAGTTGATCTTCATGACAATAACATCCTCTCACATTTGGATCGTGTATCATAGTTTGCAAAGCGCTTTCATATGCATTAGCCTGTTTCCGCTCTGTGAGGTAGACAGTCTCTTCTGCATTTTATTGGCAGCTCAGTGTCATGGAAGGAGCACCGGAGTCAGATGCGAGTTCAATCCCCGGCATGACCTCCCCAAGGGCTCTACAACCGTGGATGACCGGCTTCATTTCTCCCGCTCTTCTCCTTCTTGTCTACCTTTGTTTTTGCTGGGTGCCATCGAGTCAATATCAACTCAGAGCGACTCCGTGTGACAGAGTGGAGCTGTTCCCATAGGCCTTTCTAGGCTGAAATCCTTAAAGAAACAGATTGCGATAGCTTTTCCTCGTGAAGCTGGTTATTTGATTCACACTCCCCACCTTTCCACTGGGAGTTGAGGGGTAACTCATCGTACCACCAAAGCTGCTTTCAAACATATAAGATGATAAATAAATTCTATTCCAAAGGTTTGTGGTGGGACTTGAATAACATAATTAAAGACACCCAGATTAGGGGCCCTATTTACCAAAAATCAAATCAAATCAAATCCCCACTGCCGTTGAGTAAATTCCACCTCACAGAGTCCCTGTAGAACAGAATTGAATTACCCCTGCAGATTTCAAAGATTGTCAATATTTATGGGAGTAGAAAGTCTTATCTTTCCGGCCCCGCCGCCACCTACACCGGCAGCCCTCAATCACCCTTGGTCTTTAGCCACTTACAAAAGAGGAAAACAAAACTGGAGAGGGTAAGTGAGTCGTTCAAAGTAGCAGCTTGTAAATGGCAGGACTGAGACTTCATTTATTTTACAAACATTATTGAACACCTACTATATGCCAATGCCTTAGGCAGAGGCAAGTGGATAACTCATAACTCTCACCGCAGAGTCTGCAATGCAAATAAATAATCAATCACAATCTAGTGTGACCCAGGGGACAAAAAGTGTTTAAGGGATGTCCTAAAGTTATGGGTGCACCCAAGAGGGTCTACCCAGAAAATGATTCTGAAGGAGAGAAGCCTTAAGAGGCAGTTACAGAAAAGTTAAACCTGAAGTAGAGTGTTACCCGCTGGATGACAGTTAGGGATTCCAGGCTGAAGAAACAGTGTGCACACTGCTAGGCTAGGGGGTTCAATGGATGGGCATGTCAAGCTTCAGCTCAGAAGTAGAACTTTAGTGGACAGGTGAGAAGGGAGGATCTGAGGACAGGGCTAAGAAGAGTGGAGGGGCTTACCGATAATGATGAGAAGGGTGGATCTTCGTCCGCATTTGAGTGAACCCTTGAAAAGACTTTACATAAAACGAACATGGTCTAATTTATATTTTTTGAAACTGTGGCGGCAGTAGCAGCAACATGGAAGATTGACTACTGGAAGGAGATAATGGAGCCAGGAATTCAATGAGAGATAATGAGGCTGTGAACCAAGCAAGTGGCAGAGCAGGCAATTTCCAGAGGTAGAGCACAGGCTGAATTGACAGAACTTGGCAATTGATTAGATGTTGAGGCAAGAGACAAGGAGAGGTGTCTAGGACTCCCAGGTTATTAGCTTGGTTGTCTGGGTGAATGTTTGTGCCCCACACTGACACAAGAAGAAAGGAAACAGTGAGTTCATTAGGAGATATGGATTCTGAAAGACCCATTGATTTCAACGTGGAGATGATCAGCGCCTCCAAAGCCCATGACCATGGAGTCAACTCTGACTCAGAATAATCACAAATAGAATTTCTGAGGCGGTACATCTTTAGGTATATTTTTCCCATGGTTATCTTTCTCCCATGGAGCAGCTGGCGGGTTTGAACCCCTGACCTTGGCCTTAACTGTCAAATGCTTACTCAGCAGTGCCACTGGAACTCCCTGGAGATGCATATAGGAACTTAGGGGGGGAGTGGTAGCTAGCTTCATTAATCCAGGGTTTCCATTGCTGGTTTGGCTGGGTTTACGCTGAGGGCACATAGGGCGGAAAGAAAAGGGAGACAAGATAAAAGCTAGTGAATAGTAGGCCTTAAGGGGTAGAATGAGGACTGTCAGAGCGGTACAGTCAAAAGGGGGTATTTCGGCGCCCAGGAAGGAAAATAAAGGAAGGTATCAAGTTCTTCTGAGGGTTTAAGGAAAGCAAAGCCTGAAACAAATGTATCTATCATATAATACACACACACACACACACAGTCACTTTGACCACCTTGGCAACTTCATTTTGATAGGAAGGTGTAAAGCGCCTTTCTTTCCTTCTTTCCAAACTGTTTGTTTCTTTTGCTATGCCACAGTAAGAAACTATTGCATATTGTGATGCAGGATAAAAGTTTCATTAATCAATATAAGAGGGCATCAAAAGTTTGCTGGAAACTATAATAAAATATTATGGAAAGTTTCCATAAAGTTTCTGAATCCCCCTCCTACTCACTCTGATATTTTACCTTCTAGGCTGCTCTCTGTTATGAAACACTATTGAAAACACTGCTTGCCATGGGTGACTCGGTGATTCCAGCGTTTCAGAAAACAATACTTACCCTGTGAGATTTCATATTCTACCCTGCTCTGTATTATTACACCCTATTAAGAATGCTGCTTACCACTTGGTGGTTCATAAAAAAATACTTGTGCGGTGACATCTCTTACTCTAGTCTATTGTCTGGGGTCGGGCTGCCTGCCACTTGGTTCAGTGGTCGAAATTTCGCTTTCCATGAAGCAGAACCCAAGTTTCATTGCTGGCCAATGTGCCTCGCATACAGCTGTCGCCCGAGTGTCAGCAGACCCTTGTGAGCTGCTCTGATGCTGATCAGGTTTCAGTGGAGCCTCCAGGCTGAGACAGAGTAGGAGCAAAGTCACAGCACTCCACTTCTGACAAGCAGGGAGAACACTCTGGGAGAACACAAGGGCCCCACCCCAACATGCCATGGTGATGGGGCAAAGCCAGGCTCTCTTCTTTCAGTTGGGCATGAGGCTGTCATGAACTGAGGGTAGACTCTACAGCAGCTAATGATAATAACAACAAGGACTTGCATCCTCCATGCAAGAGATAGTGGGATGAAGACTGGATTTTGAGAAAGGGCATTTGGCTAAAGGCATACCTCATCTAGTTACTGACTGTGACTAAAGATGAGCCCATTGACCATTCTCTCTCTTACATCATTTTCAGCCATGTGGAAGAAAGTGAACACATGCAAATGAAATCTATGTGGAATAGTCCTGGTCACCCTGCATCTCACCCCTTCTCAGAAAAAGCACACTGTTTTGTGTATCTCCCTGGGTTCTGACCCTTGAATTAGCAAACATAGCAGTGTCAACTCTCACACCTGAATCCATGAACACTTCTCTCCAGAAAATGCCAACTCCCTGATTTGCTCTGGAAAAAAATAAATCAGTAAAATGTATGTTGCTGCTACGATGTTTATAAAATAAGATGATTACAATGTACTGACACAGAAACCCTTGTGATAGCTGCTATTCTTGCTGTATGAATTACTGTAGCCATCTTCCTTTTCTGATTTATATCCAGAGTCCTCTAGCGGAAGCAACAAATTATTTGGGAGAGAACAATGGATACGGGTAGGTATTCCCAACAAAATGGGAAATGACAGCTGACAGATTGCTGGGAATCCTAGCAAGATAGGATCATTTCATAAAGCCAATAAAACCAGTAGGCGGCTAGTCAATTCTGACTCGTGGTGACCTCATGTATGTCAGAGTAGAACTGAACTGTGTCGGGTCTGGGGGAGCAGACTGGCTGTGTCCCAGCGTGTTTTTCTAGGGACTCAGACCTTTTGTTTGGAAGCTGATCGTGTTAACCACTTGCACTTCCTCCTTGTTATTGTTGTTGTTGTTAGGGGCCATTGCGCTGGTTCTAACTCATAGCAACAACAGAACACAACCCCACAAAGCCTGGCTCTGAGGTTTGAGCCCATTGCTGCAGCCACTGTGTCTATCCATCTCTTTTCACTCCCTCTTGACTACCAAGAATGGTCTTCTTCTTCTCCTTGGACTTACCTTTCCTGACAGCACATCCCAAGCATGTGCAACCACGTCTTGCCATCCTTGTTTCTAGGAGCTTTCTGGCTGTACTTCTTCCAAGAGAAAAGTATTCCTGTGTTGGGAGGTCCATTGTGCTCTCAGTATGCTTTTCTAGCACCTCCTAGTGCCTCCTGCTAGAGGCAATACCTTCTATGAACTTTGGGTGACCATGCTAGTATCATGTACACAGGCATAATCAATCACTGATTTGTATAACGATATATTCAATAAACTACTGCATTTGGATGCTTAATATATGCATTGACCTTGGTACACCGAAGAGAAAGATTACCAAGGCTTTGTCCATAAGCCCCCTCCCCCAAATGAGCACTCCAACAGATAAGACAGATATGTAAACAGTTAATTTCAGCACAACAAATAAACTTCAGCTCTGTCACATTCTAATCATAGAATTAAGGGTTAGTTACTTCCCTCAGAGCCTCTGCTCCTCATTAGTGAAGCTGTTATAATTATCGTTTACCTCATGGGGTTGTTGTGAGAATTTAATGAGATAACATATATAACCATGCTTGGCTAAAAGTGAGTAATCAATACATGTTAGCTATTAGCTTATAATTATGACTGAGTAACAGGAAGCAGTGTTTGTCATGTAAGAAGTAGGACTAGGAGTAGTGTTTGTTGTGTGAGAAGAATACATGCAGGTTAGAATACAATGGAAAAGGTACAGGTGGGAAAAGTGGAATTTGGACTTTACTGAGTCAGCAATAAAGAGGGAGTTACTAATGATTTCTGAAAAGGACTGAGGGGTTGGGCACTATAAACTAAGGTGAATCAGTAGACATACAAAAGCAAAATCAGAGATTAAAAACCATGAAGACCATTTATGATATTATTATAAAGCTTCAGATGAGAAGTAATAAGACTCTGAATTTGTACAGTGTTGACAAGCAGAGAAAGGGGATTAGAAGCATAGAGAAATTGTAAGGTGATAGGAATGGACTACTGAATATGACAAGGAAAAGGGAAAGAGCAAAGACAATGCAGTTTCCACGTCTAGTTATGGGGTGTGTATTAATAGACACTGTGAAGAAAGAGGACAGGGCAAGAGTGACAGGAATTTGGGAAATGAAATGGTGGATTCAATTTTGATACTGTTGTTTTTAGGTGCCATCAAGTCAGTTCAAAATGACCCTGTGTTCAACAAAATGAAACACTGCCCAGTCTTCTATCATCTTTGTGATCATTGTTATATTTGAGTCCATTGTTCCAAATGATCATCTTTTTCTCTGACCCGCCACAGTACCAAGCATGATATCCATTTTCAAAAACTGGTCTTTTCTGATAACAAATCCAAAGGACATGGGATGAAGTCCTGCTATCCTCACTTCTAAGGAACATTCTAGCTATATCTCTTTCAGGACAGGTGTATTTGTTCTTCTGGAAGCCTATTGTATTTTCAAAATTCATGAATATCACAATTCAAAAGCATCGGTTTTAGGCAGCTTTATTTAGTGTTCAATTTTTACATGCCTATGAGGTGATTGAAAATTACATGGCTTAGGTCAGACACATCTCAGTCTTCCAAATGGCATCTTTGTTTTGCAATGCTTATATGAGGTCATATGCATTGCTTGATTTACTGACTGCTGCTTCCTTGAGCATTGACTGTGAATTAAAATAAGATAAAGTCCTGGACAATTTCAACCTTTTCTCCACTTATCATGATACTGTCTATTGGTCCAAATGCAATGATCTACTGTCCAGTTGTGAAGATTTTGGTTTTCTTCACACTGAGTTGCAAACCGTACTGAAAACTGCGGTTTTTGGTCTTCACCAGCAAGAGGTTTAAGCTCTCTTTGCTTTCAGAGGGGAAAGTTATATGATCTACATAGGGTAAGCTGTAAGTAAGCCTTCCTCTAATTGTCCTTCCACATATTGTCCAGGTTCTCAGATTTATTTGCCGAGTGCATACATTAAATAACTGTGGAGAAAGAAGATAATTCTAGTATACACCTTTCTTGATTTTAAAGCATGCAATATCCCCTTGTTTTATTCATATTACTGCCTCTTACCCAATGTATGGGTTCCCTGTGTGCACAATGAAGCATTCTGGAATTCCCATTCTTTTCAACATGATCCACCCAGCCAAATGTCTTTGCATGGTCCACAAAACCATGGTAGACATTTTTCATGGTATTATTTGCTTTCAGCTCAGGTCCATTTGAGATCGGTAAAGATAGTCCTCATACTAGGTCCTTCTCTGAATCTGGTCTGCATTTCTGGCAGCTCCTTATTGGTGTATTACTACAAACACATTGTTTTTCTTGTGTGTGAGATTAATGACATTGTTTGATAATCGTTTGCATTCTTTGGAGTCATTGTTCTTGAAATAGATAAAAATAGGTATCTTCCAGTCTGTTATCTACATAGCTATCATACAAATTTCTTGACATAAACAAGTTGGTGATTCCAGTGCTTCATCAGCTTGCTGAAGCATTTCGATTGGTATTCTGCCAATTCCTGGAGCTTTGTATTCACTAATGCTTTCAATGTGGCTTGGAGATCTTTCTTCAGTACCAGTGATTGTGGATCATAGACCACCTCTGTGTTAGAGAGGGCCTCTAGAGACACAAGGCCAGGAAACTTATGATTTTATATTTAGATAAATAGATAGATAGATGATAGGTGGATATGGATGGATAGATAGAGCATGGAGAAATAAACAGCTAATTAATCCACAGAGCAGTACAGAGGGCTCAGTTCAACTCACTTCCATGAGACACTCAATACACTGGCAGTCCGTCAACTCACAAGGGCTGCTGGGTGCAAGTCAAGGAAGCAGACAGCTGAGTTTTCTGTAGAGCAATAGAGGCCTTCAGACCACAAGCAGCAAACAGCAAACACCAACAATCAGCCAGATGACATGACCCAGCAGTTCCCAGATCAAATGATGTATACACTAGCAGTGTGGCAAACTAGATCTGGAAAGAAGCTCAAACTACAGCGACACAGTCCACAGGTTGGGTGTCCATCAGGTAGTGTAGGTTGCAAGTTGAGGCAGAGAACTAGCTAAGAGAGCTGCACACTGGTCTGATCGTCAGAGAGCAAGAGACAGAAAGGAGAGTCTTGCCAAGCCATTTATCTTTTTGCTCTTCAATTAAACTGTGATCTTATTAACCTCACATGTGTTTATTGGCCAGGTTGACACACTTAACCGACAAATCACAATCTCTTAGAATGATTGAATGTTGACTAGTTCTTTTTGGTACTGTGTATTTATTTTTTTTGTCTTTTATTGCTTTCTCCATCACTCAATATTTTCACCATTTTTCAAAAATTCTTTTAGCTTGAGATATGATGAACTTGTTCTTCCCTTTTAGATTTACAACTCCACACCTTCCCACATTTCATTGTAATAATTGACTTTGAGTTCTTTAGCTCCATCTTGAAAAATTCTGTTCTGTTTTTGTTTCCTTATTTCTTCCATTTGCTTCAACTAGTCAGGGTTCAAGAGTAAGTTTCAGAGTATCATCTGAAATCCATTGGATCTTTTCTTTCTTGTCTTTTTAAATGATCTTTTGCTTTCTCCACGTATGATGTTCTTGATGACATTGCTCAATTCATCAGGTCTTCTGTCATTTGTGTTTAATATGTCAAAATGGTCTTTGAAATGTTCTTGAAATTCTTGTGTGATATATGCAAGGACATGTTTTAGCTCCCATGGACCTTTAAAAACATTGCTCAACTTCATCCTGAACCAATTGTAGTTGCTAGTTACAGTCAAGTCAGTTATGACTCATAGCATCCCTGTGTACAACAGAATCAGATAGTGCCCTCACAATTGTTCTTATGTTTGAGCCCAGTTTTGCAGTCCCTGTGTCAATTCATTTCATTGATGGTCTCCCTTGTTTTTGCTTTCTCTCCACCCTACCAAACATGATGTCCTGTTCCAGGGACTGGTCTCTCCTCAAAACTTGTCCAAAGCATCTGAGATGAAGTCTCAGCATCCTTGCCTCTAAGAAGCATTTTGGTTGTACTTATTTCCCTGATACTTTCAATATTGTTTGCCAACACCATACTTCAAATGCATACATTTTTTTATTCAACCATTCTTATTCAGTGCCCAAGTTTCGTATGTATATGAAGTGATTGAAAATACCATGGCTTGGGTCAGGCCTACCTTAGTCCTCAAAGTGACATCATTGCTTTTCAATATTTTAAAGAGGTCTTGTGCAGCAGATTTACATAATGCAATGCCTTGTTTGATCTCTTCATTGCTGCTTTCATAAGCATTGATTATAGATCCAAGTAAAATGAGTACTTGACAAATTCAATTTTTTCTCTGTTTATTGTGTTTTTACTCACTAATCCAGCTGTAAGGATTTTGTCTTTAATTATATTGAGTTGTAACCCATACTGGAGGTATGGATTCCTTTATCATTGTCACATGTGTTGCAAATCCTCCTCACTTTCAGCAAGCAAGACTATTTCATCTGCATCGCTCAGGTTATTAATGAGTCTCCCTCTAATTCTGGTATCACATTCTTCTTATTGTTATTCAGCTTCTCAGATAAGTTAGTCAGCACAGATTGAACAAGTAAGACGAAAGGCTACAACCCTATCTTTTTTTCCTTCTGATTTAAAAGCATGAAGTGCCCCCTTCTTCTGTTTGAACAACTGCTTCTGAATCCATGCACAGGTGCCTATGAGCACAATGTAGTGCTCTGGAATTCTCATTTTTCTCAAGGTTATCCACAATTTGTAAGAATCCACACAATCAAATAAAATGCAAGTAAATATTTTTCTGGTACTCTCTGCCTTCAGCCAAGATCCAGCTGATGTCAGTTGTGAAACCCCTTACTCCACACCCTCGTCTGAATCCAGCCTGAACCCCTGGCAGTTCCCTTTCGATGTGTCCCTTTGGATGGATGATCTTCAGCAAAAGTTTCTTGCATGTGATATCAGTGATATTCTATAATTTGAGCATTCTGTTGGGTAACCTTTCTTTGGATGATTACAAATTTGGATCTTTCCTAGTCCATTAGCCAAGTAACAGTCTGCCAAATTTCCTGTTATCAGTTCGTTGAGACATTTCAATTTGTATTCATTTCATCAATACCTGGGACCTTGTTTTTGGCTAATACTACCAGTGCAGTTTGGATTTCTTCCTTTAACACCATCGGTTCTCATTTAAATGATAGCTCTTGAAATAGTTGAATGTCAACTATTTCTTTGGGTAGAGTGTATTCTTCCCATTTTATTATGATACTTCCTGCATCATTAGACATTTTGCACAAAGAAACTTTCAATACTGGAACTTGAGGCTTGAATTTTTTCTCGAGTTCCTTCAGTTTAGCATATGCTGAATGTGCTCCTCCCTTTTGGTTTTCTATATCTTCTTGAACAGCCCTTTAGTTTTTTTTTATTCAATTCTTTGACTTATTCATTTATTCCCTTTGTCTCAGTTATTCTATAACTAAAAGTAAGCTTAGTAAACTCCTCTGACATCCACTTTATTATTTTCTGTCTGTCTTTCTAATGATCTTTTGCTCTCATCAAGTATGATTTTCTTGATGTCATCCCACAGCTCATCAGGTCTTCTGTAATTAATATTGATGCATCAAATCTATATTTGAGATGTTCTTATAATTCAGGTGAGATATACTTGAGGTCATATTTTGGCTCTCTTTTGGTTTAATATTCTTCAGCTTCAACCAGAACTTATATAGAAGCAATTGATGGCCTGTTACACAGTTGGCTCCTGGCTTTGTTTTAGCTACCAACATTGAGCTTCTCAGTTAACTTTTCCAACAGTTGTAGTCCATTTGTTTTCTCTGTATTCCATCGGGAGAAGTTCACCTGTGTGCTCACCTGTTTTGTTGTTGAAAAGCAAAAACAAAAACATATTTGCTATGAGCAAGACATTAGTCTTACAAAATTCTATCATGCAGTCTTCAACTTCATTTTTATCATCAATCCCATATTTTCCAACTACTTTTCATTATTCGTTGTTTCCTACTTTTGCATTCTAATGATCAATAATTATCCATAGAGCTTCAACAATTTTGATCAATTTCAGATTGACAGAGATGGTAGATTTTTTTTTCAATTCTTCATCACTAGCCCTAGTGATTGGTGCATAAATTTTATTAGTAACTGTATTAGCTGAACTTCTTTTAAAGTGTATAGAAATTATCACACACTGCATTGTACTTCAGGATAGATCTTGACGTGATATTTTGACCATGAATGTAAAGTCATTCCTCTCTAATTTGTCATTCTCAACATGATAATCCATATGATTGACTGATTTTATATGGCCCAGACCAGTCCCTTTCAGCTCATGAATCCTTTGAATAGCAATCTTTGTGCACCACATTTCACTTATGAGGATTTCTAATTTTTCTAGATCCTTACTTCATATTCTGATGTGACTGGTTGCTGGCCACTACTTCTTCTTATTTTGAGTCATGCCCTATTAGCACATGAAGTTCTCAAAAACTTTACTCCATCTGAATCACCATGGTTAAGTCTACTTTAAGGAGGCAACTCTTCCCCAGTGGCATATTGAATGTCTTATAACTTCAGGAGGTCATCTTCCTGTCATACTTGACAAGGTTCCATGCCATTCATAAGGTTTTCATTGCTAATTCCTCAGAAATCAACAACCTATGCCTTCTCCCTCAACTGTTCTTAGTCTGGAGGTTCTGTGAAAACTTGATCACCTTGGACAGCCCTGCTCATTTTTACCATAGTGGTGACACAGCTAGCTTCTAGCATCATAGCAGCACATAAACCACCATGGTATGGCAAATTGATAGACAAGGGGTGGTTCTGTTTTTCAGACTGTTAGTTTTCCTAATCTCTATTCTCTTCTAGATTGTACATATTCCCACCCTCTTAGAAGCTTTATTTCCTAATTCCCTTGTAACTGACTGTTGCCATGTGAATGAACTCTGAAAAATAATCTCTGAGCTGAGTGATGGATGCCACTTTTGAGTCATTCCCTTACTCAGAAGCTACTTGCTTTCCATCCTTTCCCATTTCCAAAGATAGAAAGAGGAATGTAGAGATGAGAAATCAGCTTCCACCATTCAGACAAGGTCAAACAGCAGGCAATAACCTCTCAACAATATGCGGTCCCAACAGAGCTACCCCCACAAACTGGTACCACTTTCAATTTTTAAATCAGAGAAAAATTACTTTTATGTTATCTTAAAGGAGCCCTGTTGCCTCAATATTTAACAGTTGGGTTGCTAATCAATAAGTTGATGATACAAACTAGACCTAATCTGTGACTCTTTAGTCCAAAGACCAGGTCATCTGTTCCTATTAAGAAGATAGTGCAGAGAACTCTACAGGGCAGTTCTACTCTATCACATTGGGTCACTTTGAGTCAAAAATTGATGCAGCATTGGCACTTAACAAGAAGATTTTCTTTAATCTTCCACTATTATTGGGAAATGGGTTAAAATGACTGAAATGGCATTCTAACTTACCCAAAGATCACATTTTTGAGATAACAGTGGTAGATACAGCAGGCAAAGAGGTAGTTGGTATTGAAGTATTATAGGCATAGACATAGCTTAGGAGTAGAGATAGAAACTTAGGAGTCATGTGAATAATGATGATTGAAACCATCCAACATATGAGACTGCTAAGGCAAGCATTGGAAGAGGAGCTGTATAAGGACTTTGAAAAACACTGGCAATGCACGCAGTTGGATAGAGGAAAGAAGTCAAGGATCAGATATTGAGACTAAAACAATATCTGGAAACCAATATGGAATAATGAGTCAAGAAGGAGGAAAAGAAAGCAGACAAGTACAACGCAAATGGGACTCAGATTTTATTTTTCCACATGAAGATACGACTAGCAATGTCAAATTCTGCAGAGAAAGAAAGTAAAGTAAGAACTGTGAAAAGGTCACAGAATTTGTGGGATTAAAAGATAATTATGGCAAGAAGTGATCAAGTGTCTAAAGTAATCCGTTTAACGAGGCAGGCAAGCAATTCCATAAGAAAATTTAGGAGTTCAGCCTAAAACTAACTTTTTAAAAGTGTACGATAAATCATCCATATAGACACTATCTTCTCTAGGAGGTAAAATTAAATCCTCTTTTCCTGCCACCATCCCACCATCCTGCATCAGAACTAAAGTCTATGATTTCTTTCCAAAGAACAGGTGCTTTGGGGATGGTGTTGGGTAAGTGTTGGACTGCTAAGCACAAGGTTAGTGTTCAAATCTACCAGTTGCTCAGAGGGAGAAAATGGAGGTGGTCTGTTCCTGTGGAAATGTACTGTCTTGGAAACCTTATGTAGAGTTATGGTAAATTGAGATGACTGAATGGCAGTGGGGCTCCCAAGAATACATTATGGAATGGGAAAGATAGTAAAATTAGAGTGGGGAAACCTGACAAATAATTTTTTTTTT